>JAQGAO010008041.1:0-10722 GCA_034697705.1 Ommatoiulus sabulosus | reverse complement strand
AATGCAATAAAAATCACGCGATAACGGCATGGTTATCATGTTATATGTTAACCATGCCGTTATCGCGTGATTTTTATTGCATTGGCGGAAATAACTCGGAGGCTCATTCTTCTGACCCAGACTGATCACTGATTAGTACTTGAGACCCTCTATTACCTTGTTTTCTCTATAAAATTTTCTTTTTTGTCGTTCTCGTATGTTGGCGCTGTTATTAAATGCTTTTATATATGCATCATTATTTGTGACAACGAGTCTTTTTTCATTATTGGTATCCATGAAATTCTGTTTTTCGTTGATATAATAATAATAAAAGGCGTGAAATGGTGCATATAGTGCATCCCTGATTATTCTGTATAGGCCTATAGGTAGGAATTGCTTGACCTAGTTTAGTAAACCAAAATCAATAAGTCTGATTTTGTCGTGTTTAATTCTAGCCTAGTCTCAACGACCTTAAGAAGCAGGACATGTTCTCGTGAAATGGATGTATTTTTTTCTTCAAAAAAAAAATATATATATGCAATACTTTTCGTTTTACTGAAGTTTATTGTTTTCCCAAACGGTACGGATTTGGTGGATGTGAATAGGCCAGAATCGGTACGTGTATTTTTACGTGCGGTGTGACGTCACGCAACAAAGTTCCGCAACGCACGTGACGTATTTACGGTACGGATTTGGTGGATGTGAATAGGCCGTAACGTGAATTGCGCTACGCATGCTCTGTATATAAACAGACAATCTCTCTAGCATCAGATTTTGTAGAAGCATCACCCTATTACTCTAGGTATATGCATATGCAACATGCATGCATCATACTTGTAGATGACGTTGAAATCGAACTCGAAGGCTGTTAGGTTTGGTATACATTGTTTTTAACTAGTTATTAAAATGGACTAATTTTTTAACTTAAAACGTGAAAGTAGTTTCCTATAATACTGTTGTACTATAACTAGGCTTGCTCGTAGGTCAAAACATTTCCACATCATCGATAGAGGTCTTCTGGTAACATGAAATACCTGATTTTGTGCTTCAAGGATACTTATGTTTGTTTTCATCCAACTTTCCTTATTGTGTTTCCCGTGTTGTTTACGTTTTGTTTTTTTGCGAGAGGTGAAGTAATTCCGAGTAGCCTCCGATGGGATGATTAACTGGCCTTTGATAAAAAGTAGGTTTCTCCAGGGGTAAATCGAGGATGTGAAACTGTTGATTAAATGTAGGGCATTCAGTCTTTTAAAGTTCACTATACAATTCGAAGTCAACACATAAATGTGCGGAGGTACAGTACTGTACTGTACTTGCGGAGTGTACAATTGTACTGTATATCGTGTACATGTATCAAACTGCACTGCAGATAAACTTTTCCTCGTTTTTTTGTGTGCCATAAAATCACGTTATGGGATACAGTACCTGTATGTGCAGTGCACATTTAAATATATTTTTGTTTTAATTTTTTTTTTCTAAATTAGATGTAATTTATTTGGACTGTCACTTTTCAGTCTGCTTCGACTGTTAATCGCGAAGCATGCAGGTTTAAAATATAATAGCTCGGAGAATTAAGATTTTTCCTTAATGCATGTGCATATCTACAGTATACAACCCTCATTATCTTACCAATGTTCCCTATTTTATGAAAGGTGATTGCATTTACAAATTTTGACTAACTGTGAAAACTCTTCGTTGGAAATTTTTGTCCATGTGTAGTACATGTATTTTCAAAGAACATCCAGAAACATCAGAAAAGTTGTTTTGAAACTTTACCGTAGGATTATTTATAATCTTATTTAAACGAGCTAAGTAATATAGACTTGATTTTTTCTGTCAATTCGTCTTTTGTTTTTTTAAAAGTAAGATAAACAATCTGATTTGGTTGAACTTCTACTGCTATAGATCTGTCATTAACTATGGCAAAACTTAATTGGTTGTGATCTGGGATTTTCTACACAATCCGCGCATTGTTTTCGTTATGCGCCCACACGGTTTGAGCCGAAGCAAATGCTCGTTATAAAATCTTAACATGCACGCTAATCCATCGTGCGGATATAATCGAAATCGAGGTCGCGAAAACAACGGATTTGTTGTTCAACCGTGACCCACCTGAAAGAGCCGCATCACGTAAACCCTTGCTTTGTGATTAAAATATCATTATTGAATAAAGCTGGAAAAGTACATTATTATGTTATGCTCGCTACAGTATATGCGTACCGTTTTGATAATCGAACCACCTATTTTTCCAGTAAACAGTTTAATCGACCTTTAAAGCGACTTTTGTGAAGTAGCTTTTAGGTCAATTCGTCCATCGTATTGAAAATTACGTGCATTGCGCTGGCGGAATTTATAACTGTTAAAGTAATGTTCAAAAAAAAATTGTTGATGCATTTCTCTATTCTGATCAGCGTTAATGTAAATGTTTAAAACATTTTTTTTCTCCAATTTCATATCGTTATAACTTATATTTCCGCATATTGTACGACGAGGTAGGCCTAATGAACGAACCGCAAAACATACGGAGCCCCGTAGCGGAAGATTTTCTATTTTTTTCGTTTTGTACGCGTTTTGCGTCATCACGTTTAAAACGAAAAAAAAAGTAATGTTCCGCTCGGGGCTCCGTATAACCGCGGCCCCGGAATACTGTGCCCGGAACCAGTCAAGCATCCAGCCATCCACAACACCCGAAACATACAGCTCTTCTTTATACATACAGTAGATAATGTAGATATTACATAGATAATACAGTGACATCATGGCACATACTGTATGCGTTTCTTAAAAAGTTTAGATGCTGATAACTAATGTTATATACATGTACTAGTAGCTGTGAAACTGAGGCATTTTCTCCTTTTATGGGGTAATGAAACGGGCTTAATCAGTTGCAATAGGCCAGGATTTCGTTTTAATCCTTGAATGAAGCGATGTGATTAAAATCCATGCTAATTGACGTATTAGTCGAATGTAGGTCATTGCATTGTAAATATCGGCAATTTTGAGCTAGAGGATAACCGATATCATCCCTCTTGATCTTTCATTTCACCGCAGAAAGATGCGCTATTGATTGTTTGCATTTTTTAAATATCTATTCCAGTAATGACCTTGATATAGATTACTACCTTAAATATTTCCGCCGTTTTTATTTAGAGGCTTAATTGCGGGGACTTTAAATATACATGTAGGCTTTAAAGATGCTTGCGTCAGCTTCGCACGCAAGTTCAATTCTCGTCAAAACAAGATTGTGTACAGTAAATGCTTTAGGCACCAATAACTTGTTGACTGAAATAGCAAATAGCGCTCTTAATATTGATTATGATTAAACTCGGCACACGGCGTTTCTTTAGTAAGCATAATAACTAGGTAGTGAAACGGAACCGGGGAAACAAAATTGGGGATAGAAATGAAGAGTATCCTTAATTAAACAAGGCCAATATGAAATTAAAATGTTATCGATCTGATCGCAAATCGTGTACCCATGCAGAATTTAAGATTTGCAGTCAATATGTGAATAGAGTGAAAATGGCGTAATTATGCATCATTAGATGATTGATCCATCCCCATATCAGCTGCATGTACAGTATACTTATGTTTCAATTACTGTATCTTACTGTATATGTTTGCTTGGAAAATGTATGTAGAAACTTTTCGAATAAATATCATATAGGAGGAAGTCTCAATTCATGACATGTATTTCCGATGTTACAGTATATGAAATGATATCACGTGACAAATGCGTCTGAAAAGCGCATGTCTGTTTATAGCCTAATGTAACTGTTGTGTGATTTTAGGGGGAAAAAAGATTTAAAATGTTTTGTAAGTTCTGGAATTGCATGCTTTTGACAGATAAATTGATAAAAAATGTGTATGCAATTACCTTCACTTTAATTTATAGAATCTATCGGCATTAACCTTCTGTGAATGCAATTTACTGTATGTGCATTCTTAAAATGATTCATATACAGTATTACATAGCTACAGTATCACACTTACGGTAGCAGTGCATTGCACTTTTACAATTGTAAGTACATGTATACATGTACTGCATGCATGCACTGTTTCGCACCCCAGATTCAAAAGTGACACAACTCAAAATCTTCCCGGTTTCGGCATAATGACTGTATTGTCACTTTATTTTATCATTCATTAAAATTTGTTACATTACAGTATATCAAAATGAAAAATGTTTAGCTGTGTCACTCCTGAAGCATTGGTGCGATATGCGTATTCGATGTTGGGAACTTCAGCACTGTAACATTTTATGTGCTGTTTAATATAAAGGAATTCGCATGCTATTCTCATAAAATTAGATTGTTACAAGATGAGCTGTTCGTCTTCAGCAGTCGATTCGCTCCCATTTTTAAGCACTATTCCTGGCCCAAATTGATCTTGGAAAGGAACAATTGCAGCACTGTGTTCGTACTTTGGCATCTGAGCAAGTAAATATAAATGGTAGGCATGCCAACTGGCTTGAAATTCTTTGAAGTAATGAAATCACCTTGACCTCTCTATAGGGTTGTGAGGCGAAACATTAAAAACCAAGATACACCGAGCACAATGCAGCTGTACAGAGTATAAGTAAAAATCACCTCCTGTTTTCTTGTTTTGCGCTTCACCTGGCAACGTGTTACGTTGGTCCATCCAAGTGCATGGGCCAACATAAAAGTACACGCAATTGTTGTTTTTCGAAATAGATTTTAACCAGGGAAGGTTCTTAAATAGTGCAACAGGTTATTTATTAATTAAAAGGCTCGGGCTTATTGGAATGACCCGAAAATAGAATGTCCATGTCTTAGAAATGTGCTATACATGTATATTTGGGGCCATCCATAAATGATGTCACGCGATTTTTTTAAGTTTTTCAGACCCCCCACCCCCTGTCGACCCACATGTCGTCGGCGACATGTCCGGTTTATTTACATTTAATGGCGTTATTTTACATTTAATCGTGACATACGACTTCCATAATTGCATCTGGATCTATTGTAATGTGAACCTTATTGCCCAATGATTCATCGATGATATTGTTTTCGAAAATCAACGTGAAATAATGTTCTTATTTTTTGTCCAGTAAGAAGATACTGTATATTGTAGCTTAAATTCTCATTTGACCGAAAATCACCATCTATCAAACATTATCATGACCGTTATTAGTGTAGGCAATCTTTCTGCAGACTCTTGTGTCGGAACTAGTAGGCTTACTGCGTCGTCTTTCATGTACATGTATGATACAGTATAATCTTTTTTGTCGGTTTTACTAGAAATATTTGGTTACTTCGCAACATATCATGCGATTTATCATTTCTGCCGGCTAGTCGTTAGTAACTATAGAGTGTAGATACGAGCCATTACAACATGTAAGTATGTAACTACTAATAAGAATGGCTGATGTTATGAAAATAGAGCAGGCGTGTAAGCTAGGCTCATTTGTAAAGGACTTTAAATTAAAATTTGTTCGCCAGCTTTTAATTTTAAGAAATTTATATTTCGAAATTGAAGTAGGGAAAATTGAGCGTATAAGTCTGGTAGTTCGTACTAAGGCACAAAAAATCAATTACTGTACCTAATCTTTCTTGTTTAAATTTGCTTTGCCGATTTGCGTCATTGGCATTCCCGCATGTTTATATTCGCATTAATCGATAAACGTACATGTGCAAATTTCTCTCATTAAATGCAGATTCCGTCAGAATTTTAGAATTGTTCCTTCCATGTAGAACTATTTATTTGTAACCAAAACTCTGGTATTAACAGACTGCATCTTTTGATAGAAATCCAAAGATGCAACTGACTGCATGTCTTATCCTGTGAGAAATAAGGAATCAAAATTCCACGTTATTTGTTATCATAGTTTATTTTTGCTTAACATCGACATTAAGACATTCCTTAAGGTAGTTGCCATACTACCAAAACTCCATTTTTCCATTTATCTTTTGTCCCTAGGAGTTTAATACGCAAAATGACTTATAAATTGCGCTGGATGCTCACATGCATCTTTAATATTTTTAGTAATATTAGTCTTATTGCGCATAAGACTCCACCGCGTTATTCGGATATTAAAGCCCAATACGCCCATGTGTACTTATTCCTGTAAATAGAATGGCGTGCAACTCACAACATAACTCGTATGAGTGCGGGTATCACGAGCACGCAAAATCATTTTGGGAGGCAGCGTACTGTACATATACAGTAGATGTTTGTCAAAACTTTACAAATTATTATTGCGCGCAAAAAATATTGGCTCGTAACGTTCGACTGGCTGTTGCTAATTTTACCAGTTTTCTAACACCTCTTAGCCAAGTCCCAACACCGGCGTTGCATGCCTTTTGTAAAGATTCTTGGTGTTTACGTTTAACTGTGGCATTTGTGGTGGGTGCCAAATGGCACAGTTCCTCGCTTCCTCCCTTGTGCTCATACCAGACTGCCGTAGTTACGACTGACATGGCAGACGTCAATGGCACAGTATGTCGACATCTGCTCGCCCAACTGCAAGAACATCACGGAGTCTGCCACATAATTTTATCTAAATCAAGTTCTGCTTTATAATCAGGCTCATCTTAGATTCGGGAATTCTTTTGTTGATTTTCTATGTAGCTCATTAGAGCTTGCAAGGGATTGAAAGTATGACAGTGCAAGTGTAGATCGAGACAAACCATTTCATGTACTTACTAGTTTTAAGTGAAATGCAAAATTAGATGTCGTTGATGCTTTGCATGAAATGAACTAAGCTTTTATAACTTTTCAGTGGTTGATAAATAATCACTTGAAGACAATAAAAATACTTTGGACGTGGCTGAAGATTTCTGCAAGAACAAGAACGACTCATAAACTATCTAGCACAATGGATAGATTTTTATTAATGTCGGTTAGTCACATACAGCTGTGGTATCAATAGTGGCATATTTTCAGATAAGTTCATTATCAACCAAAGGCAAAAGGGTTTTAAAATCGCTTGGGAAAAGCTATCAAACGTTACTATTTTGTATGGCCTTTCGGATCCTTTCTTGCACGTCATTTTGTCATATTGAACATTTCGGTATTCAGTAAATGAAAAACTGTAAATGAACACGTCCTTATAAACATACCCTACATAAAAGTGGTTTAACTACGGGTTGTCGAATGAAGAAAACTGAACACTGTTTAGCTTTCAAGACTCTTTATCATAGCAAAAAAGGGATTGATAGAAATAATAGAGCAATTAATGATTCAGTAACCAATGCATGGAATAACGTAGTGTTTTGGTTTATTATTACACATTTGTAAATATTCATATAAGACAATTCAATAGCTTCAAAATTATTTTTTTTTCTTATTTCAGAATAAACTGGTCGATTCTTTATAAGGAATTATCATGCCGGGAAAAACACCAATTATTCTCGCGAAACCGCCAGATAGAGACCGAGGAACGGCAAGTACATGTATTGGTATATTATTTATTGCGCATTTGCATCTGATGGGAAAATGGCCTGTGCCCTGTGAGCATTCTGGGGATGTTAATTATTTAGGCACGAGCATCAAGTACGGAGGCAAACAGGTTGGCTCCAAAGCAGAGTTTATCCACCGTTTCGGCTCCTGCCCCTGCCCCAGAGCAACCACCTCCAACACGAATCCTGAAAGCCAAGGACGAAGGTGGCAGATCATCGTCCAGCCCGGCTCCAGTGGCAACTCCTACCACCCCCACTTTCACACTGCCTTCTACAGGGATGCTCCTGGCTTCCAGGGATGCAGACGAAGCCATTGTTTCGGCAATTGTTGCACCGACTCCGAAAATTCACATTCAGCAAAAAGTTAGCTCGACGGGGGTAAGTGCTACGACTTCTAGCACGACTCAGCCTGCGGAGAAAACCACTCAGAATGAAGGTAGATTTATAGATTGAGTTGACAATGAAACAGTTTTACAATTGTTAGAATAAAATTATTGCTGAGAATTATACATGTAAAACACTCAATCCCTCGCGAACAATTACTCAATTTCAGCAAACAGTTTGGAGGCGAGGCTTGCGCCGTATCCAGAAATGAAAGGAAGTGTGAAACTCATCGACGAATCTCTTCAATGGTGTGATCAAACATTTGAGGTGAGGGAAAAGATTGTCCTTTTCATTAAGTTTGGTATGCTTTTTTAACAATCTTTGCAACCTCTCTTGGATATAGGTTTGTTGAATACATTGTGGCAATGGCTATAATATCCCTATATATTAGGTAATGCTGATTGCAAAAAAATCATCCAATTAGAAAAGACATCCTATACTGCATCATGTTAATAGCCACCACTACAGTCTTGCAATAATGAATAAATTCAAAGTTGATTATTGACTTTAATTTCAAATGAAAGTTGACTTCTTCTTCATCCTTAGTTGTTCTCCACCGACATATAAAGTTCACGTTTAATTATTTACTCTATGATAATTTTTTTTGATTTTACCATCATAGTTTCTTCAGGATCAATGTGAGTTTTTGGTCATTGGAGTCATTGGGTTACAAGGTACAGGAAAATCCACTATTACGTCACTTTTGGCAGGTAGTCAAGGATTCAAAACTTGCAAGTGAGTAAATGTGTAATTTAAAATGGCTGCTATAAACTGTACTTGTTGCTGTATGGAATGTTTGTAAAAACCATTTGAAACCATATATTTTTGCAGAAATCTTAAGAGTTGTGAATAATTTATCTATTTTCTCATAAAGAGCTGGTGTGTTCAAGCCGCAAACTAAGGAGCAGAGGGAACTGGGCGAACATTGCACTAAAGGAATTGACATCTTTGTCACAAATCATAGACTCATACTCCTTGATGTTCAGGTAAGAAATTTAAGTTTGATCTATGATAAGAGATTCCTTTGTAATGTGTACGTTATGATTATAGCCACTGTTGAGTGCCTCAGTAATGGATCACATGATTCAATTCGAAAAAAAATTTCCCAGCGAATACAGTTCCACTGAGAATGCTCTTGAAATACAGGTGAGAAATTGTTTTATTGAAATAATACATGTTCACCTATTCAGCACTAAATTCAAGTTATATTATGGGTGAAAATCCTCCAAAATATGTTAATAAAATGAAATTTTGTTCTACACAGTTTTCAACAAAAAAATAACATGCACATGAGAAGTGGAAATGTGGTTTCGACTCAGTTTGTTCATATTGTAGTCTCTTTTAGTCATTACAGATTGCGGCATTCCTGCTAACTGTGTGCCATACCATAGTGCTAGTGCAAGATTGGTTTACTGATCCAAATATGTTAAGGTACATGTGTTTACAAACTTATCAAGTACCTTATAAGTTTTTTAAAAAACTTAAAGAAACGAAATTGCAAAGCATGTAAATATTTTCCAGATTTGTACAAACTGCAGAAATGCTTAGACCTGCTGCTTTACTGCCACGTCATGATGGAGGTGCTGATTACCGCACTGAATATTGTCCACATCTAGGTGAGCTACTTTTGATTGTATTCACAAAACATATATTATAGTGGTGATTACTATTAGTTATAATGACCTTAAACTGACAAAGTTTTAAATTTTTCAAATGTTCATAACACCAATTATGTAATTTTTCCTTTAGTTTTACTTCAAAATAAATGCTCCTCCTCCGATTTTGAGCCATCAAAAGTCAAACTGATGCAATCAACATATGCTCAGATTTTGCAAAAATCCAAATTAAAATTCCAAGGTAATTTTTCTTTTGCCTTTATTGTAATACCATATACATCATGCCTTGTCAAAGTTCTCTATAATATTTATGTTTTAAAGAATGGTTGCATCAGTTTTAAATAAGAATAAATTTATTTATTTTGTCCTTAGGACCAATAGGTATTTCTTCTGGTACAGTTATTCCATGTCTGAATCGAGAGACTTGCGGGGAAGCCATCAATTTGTTCCTATTACCTTGCAGAAGCAATGATTTACATAAAACTGGTAAGCTTGTTGATTAATTAGTCAGTCATCAACTTTTTAGAGATACATTATTACAGAAAACAATATTCCATCTCTTTATTCATGCCGTCCTCATCTCTTTTGTAATACATGTAAAATAACGCCCCAGAATAGGATAGATGCAATATCGGTCGTATCATATCGTAGTTGACGTGTCTGCGCAGGAATAGTGTACGAGTGAAACGTCGTTCACTTAAGTGAGTTACTCGTATCAAACCTACTTCACTGAACTAGTTCTTTTTTTTCTTTCTTTTTCTTTGACTCAATCATACATTGTTACCCTACTGGTCTTTTCGTATACTGTGTACCACTCACCTGACATTGGATAACAGATACAAACAGGGTAGCACAATGGTTCGTTTACAAGCGCGTGGTGTCTTGACAACAGGGTTTTTTCCACCAAAACATCAAAGTGCTGACACGTAGTGAACCTACTTATATTACGCATACTGTGCTACAACGCTGCCAATAATCTTTCCACCATGCTACCATACTTTAATTACAACATCCCTTTTTCCTTAAAAAAGTTCATCTTCCAACTCAGAACCAATCCTTATAATATTTACCTAACTGCAGGACCATTTAGACCAGACATATATACAGTATGTGGCTGCTTCTCAGAATAGCTACCCATTATGGTAAACAGCTCCTACAGTTTAACGAACAATCACAATTTCGATCTCAAATCCATTAACAATTATCCAACATTAACCCTACCATGCAGAAGGGGCTGAGTCCCCTTAGTGCAGGGTTTCTTAACCTTTTCATCATCATGGACCACTTGCAATATTTAAACAATCTGACGGACCCCTTACAAA
>JAQGAO010008040.1:0-10723 GCA_034697705.1 Ommatoiulus sabulosus | reverse complement strand
TTACGATTTTTAGTTACTTATTTAAATGTGTGCTGAATCATGGCTCGCGATGTAAATATTTTTGAGAAATTACCAGGTGACCTGGAAAACCTGGAAAAGTTAGGGAACTTGAAAATGAACTGGAAAATCCAGGGAAATTCAAGGTAGTTATAGCGATCTAAAATTAATACTTTTACGAGGTTAGCTCCACGTTTTCCAAAAAAAAAACTGCATAATTTTCCACGTTTTCCGAGTAGAATTTTGCAAAACATGTCAACTTTTTTTCATAGTCATTGGCCAGAGAATTTTTTTTAAAAACCTGAAAAAGTCAGAGAAATGCTAGGGAAATTTACGTGAGACAAATTCTTTTATATATTCCAATTTCTTATGTTTTTGTTGACATTTTTGCCAATTTGACCTCGAAAACAGTCACAAAATTTTGAAAATTTTCTACTTTGTGCTGGAATTATTTTTTATAAGTTCATTGTGGATTTTGACAAAAATCAATACGTCATTTTCCCTGAATTTTTCCAATTATTTTTACTTTATTTAATTTATTTTTGTAAACAATTTTATTGCGAATTTCCCCCGTAGTTAACTGTTAAAAAAAAGACGTCATATTGACCAAATAAAATGACCAAAAAATGGCGTCATTATGTCTGCAAGAATGCGAAAACATGACGTCATCTCAAACGAAATAAATGAAGTATTTTTCGACTAACAAAAGGACGTCATTTTTTGGTCATTTTTCACGCCTTAAGCAAACGTCATGTATCTAAGGTCTGATAACGTAATGAGCATGTGCAATTTCTTGTAAAGATGCGTAAACCATAATGCTTAAAATTTAGATTTTGGCACTCTTACTTGGTGCCAAAATCCCAAATAATTACGCCATTTTAGTCCGTTATTGCAGTAGTCATTTCTTGGGCGAAAAAGTCTCCAAAAAATGACGTCATTTTTTGCCAGGATTTGAGTGGTCATTTCTTAGGCAAAAAATGACCAAAAAATGACGTCATTTTTTACAAGGATTTGAGTGGTCATTTCTTAGGCAAAAAATGACCAAAAAATGACGTCATTTTTAGCCAGCTTTTGGGTGGTCATTTCTTTAGCGAAAAATGACTTCATTGTTTGCCAAGGTTTGGGTGGTCATTTCTTGAGCAAAAAATGACCAAAAAATGACGTCATTTTAGCGAGACTTTAGCGAAAAATGACCAATAAATGACGTCATTTTTAGCCAGCTTTAGGTTGTCATTTCTTATGCAAAAAATGACGTCATTTTTAGCCAGGTTTTGGGTTGTCGTTTTTAGCCAGCTTTTATGTTGTCATTTCTTGGGTAAAATATGACGTTATTTTTAGCCAGGTTTTGGGTTGTCATTTCTTGGGTAAAAATGACGTCATTTTAAGCCAGCTTTTGGGTTGTCATTTCTTGGGTAAAAAATGACGTCATTTTTAGCCAGGTTTTAAGTGGTCACTTCTTAGGCAAAAAATGACGTCATTTTTAGCCAGCTGGTCATTTCTTGGGCGAAAAATGTTTGAAAAATTACGTGATTTTTAGCCAGGTTTTAGGTGGTCATTTTTTGGGCGAAAAATTACAAAAAAATGATGTCATTTCTGGTCGTGTTTTAAGTGGTCATTTCTTGGGCGAAAAATGTTTAAAAAATAACGTCATTTTTAGCCAAGTTTTTGGTGGTCATTTCTTGGGCGAAAAAAGACCAAAAAATGACGTCATTTTCAGCCAGGTTTTGGGTTGTCATATTTCGGCGAAAAATGACCAAGAAATGACGTCATTTTTAGCGAGGTTTTATGTGGTCATTTCTTAGGTGGTCATTTCTTTAGCAAAAAATGAATAAAAAATGACATCATTTTCAGCGAGGTTTTGGGTGTGCAATTCTTTAGCGAAAAATAACAAAAAAATAACGTCTTTTTAGTAAGGTTTTGGGTGGTCATTTCTTTAGCAAAATATGACCAAAAAATGACATTATTTTAAGCCAGGATTTAGGTGGTCATTTCTTAGGCAAAAAATTTTAAAAAAATGACGTCATTTTTAGCGAGGTTTTAAGTGGTCATTTCTAGGGCGAAAAAATAGTAAAAAATGACGTCATTTTTAGCCAGGTTTTGGTTGGTCATTTCTTGGGCGAAAACTGACCAAAAAATGACATCATTTTTAGCCAGGTTTTGGGTGGTCATTTCTTGGGCGAAAACTGACCAAAAAATTATGTCATTTTTAGCCAGGTTTTGAAGGATTCAGCGCATATAGCACGTGAAACGACAAATTTGAACGACAAACGTTAATTGTTTAACGTAGGCTACAATTTATCGTTAAAGGATGACTTTAAATTGATGTACAGTGTGACTGTTGTTAAAGGCTACGTCTTACAGTAGCGACATCTATTGACAGGTAAGTAATAGGTTTGAGAAACGATGAAGTTTAGGCTTAAAAATAGAGTAGTTTCTCATAAAGCTGGTCATACACGAGGCAAATTATCTCTGGAAACAATGCACGTTCACAAAGTTCTGTTTTTTAGAATGTGAATTCTATTGTGAAAAACTAAAAAATGCTCAGAAATATGCGCTTGACTTTTCGGATCCACTTAAAATTAGTAAATTTCCAGATATAATTTGCCTTGTGCATGACCAGCTTAACGTTGTCTTAACTCGGGAAACCCGGTACGACAAAGTAGATAAAATGACGGACGCACGAAACGTTTAACATACCTAAGTCAATGCTGAGCATGCGCACAGCATTCAAAAAAAAGTACGTTCACTTTGTCGTTTAACGTGCATAGCTTTTTGGTTTAACGTGCATAGCTTTTTGGTGCACTGAATCTCTATAATGACCAAAAAATGGTCATTTTTTGGTCCTTTTGCTACGTGGGAGTTTACTGTTTTAGAAGTGGTGAAAATCCTCGTTGATGCTGGAGCAAATGTAAATCATTGCAACAAATTTGAGTATACTGCTCTTATGTATATCGGCAGATTTACATCGTGCATGATTTTTAATAGGATAGGAGGGACGGTCATGGCCGATTAAAGTAAGGAACTATCCCAGCATTCGCCTCAAAGGATTGTGGAAAACCATGAAAAACCACAATCGAGGATAGCCGACACGGGAATCGAACCCGGGTCTACCGATTGCGAGGCGAGAGTGCTAACCACTCAGCCACCTCGCTCGGTACTTCTTCGCAACGTGGGTTGATATCTTCAATGATATCTTTCATTTTTACATCCTAAAAATTTGTAAATTAGTTTAAAAAAATAAAAAAACAAACATGCATCGACCATTTATCGAACCCTGGTCCACCGAATGCGAGCTATCCAGAATGCTAATCTCTAAGTTAACTTGCTCGGTAATCGTTGTGCATTTATAATATATATTTGAATCAAGCCTAGTTTAATATCCTTTAATTACTCGATGATTTTTGTAATTATAATCAAATTTCCTCTGAAATTTAAACAATTTTGAAGCCTGGGATGAAACGCGAATATATTACAGGGTTTCCCCAGACCAGGAAAACCTGAAAAAGTCAGGGAACTTGAATATAACCTTGAAAAGTTAAGGAAGGATGGTTTATTTTAAAAAGTCAGGGAAATTCAATGCAGTCATGACAATCCAAAATTAATACTTTTACGAGGTTAGCTTAGGGCTTATTTTACAAGTAGAAATTTGAAAAAAATTTCCACATTTTCCAAATTCAAAATTTTTGTTATATTGAAAAGTTTCAAAGCAATTTTTTTAGATTTACAAAAAAAACTTCTAAGTTAATTTTTTAAGTTGTTGTTAGTAAATTTAAAAAAAATATTTCCCAGTGTTAATTTTGGAAAATATATGAATTTTTCACGTTGTTGTTGGTCAGGAAATTTATTATTAAAACCTGGAAAAGTCAGGGAAGTTGAAAATACTATTTCTGGAGGAACATCTGTCGTGTCGTGTCGTAGAAAAGCCAAAAACAGCAATGTTCCCCCAGAAATTTCATTTTCAACTTCCCTGACTTTTCCATGTTTTAAAAAGAGTTTCCCCGACCAATGACAACGTGAGAAATTCACATATCTTCCAAAATTGACGCTGGAAAATATTTTTTTAAATTTACCAACCACAATTTTGTAAATTAACGTTGAAATTATTGCAAAAATTTAAAAGAAAAATTGCGTGTGAACAATTTTTTAAAATAAGAAAATTTCGTATTCGGAAAATGTTGACATTTTTGCAAATTTGTACTCGGAAAAGGCTCTGTATTTTAAAAATTTATACTCTAAAAAAATTAAGAATTCGTCCTTAGAATTTTTGGAAAATTTGGATAATTTCTCCTCGGAATTCACATAAATTGGTTCCGTTTCTGACATTATCAATTTAAATTTTTAAAGAAAGGACTCCATTAAATGGAACAATTTGAATTTTTGAAAGAGGTTCCATTACCGAAAAAGTTCCTTTACAGTTTTCCTTAAATCTTCTTAAATCGGCCAAACTGTCCTTTAATTTTTGTAATTAAAAGGAAGTTTCGCCAGAAATTTAAACAAATTTTTAAGGTTTAAAAAAAATTTCCCCAACCGATATAACAACGGAAACATTGACATATTTTACAAAATTGACGATGGAAAATATTTTATAAATTTATACTAACGACAATTGTGGAAATTAACGTAGAAATTATTGTAAAAATTTAAAAAAAATTAATAGCGCGAACACATTTTTTAAAATAGGAAAATTTTGTATTTAGAAAATGTTGAAATTTTCCGCTCGGAAAAATAAGTAGAAAATTATGCAATTTTGTCCTCGGAAAACCTGAACAATTTTAAAAATTTCTACTCAGGGAAAACGTGGAACATTTGGCCAGAAATTAATACTCAGAAAATGTTGAGAGATTTTGCAAATTTGTCCTAGGAAAAAGCGGAAAATTTTGCAAATTTGTACCAGAAAAAAGCTATGAAATTTTGCAAATTTGTTCTCGGAAAAAGCAGAAAATTTTGCAAATTTGTCCTCGAAAAAAGCGGGAAATTTTGCAAATTTTTACATGGAAAAAGTATAAAATTCCGAAAATGTGGAAATTTTTTGCAAATTTCCACTCTAAAAATGGACCCTGAGCTAATCTCGTAGAAGTATTAATTTTGGATCTCTATGACTGCGTTGAATTTCTCTGACTTTTTCAAAATAAACCATTCTTCCCTGTCTTTTCGAAATCTTTTTTGGATTTGTTGTCGCGGACGAGTAAAAGTTGACCCAATTTTTATTAAAATTCCACAATTAAAAAGATATCAAATTTTGTATTTCTTATTATGTAGCCATATCTGCCTGCAAAACGCGGTAACAGTCGTAAGTGCAAATGCTTCTGCTGATTTACAGTAAAACCTGTTAAGAGTGACCACCAAAAAAATGCAATTTTGGTCACTGTACGTGACCAAATTGTTTTTCCGTTTTTCCGAGTCTTTTTTTCCGAGTCGTTTTTCCAAATCCAAATTTTAAACATTTTTCAAATACAACATTTTCTATTTTAAAAACTCTTTCACGCAATTTTTTTAAATTTTTAAAATAATTTCTACGTTAATTTTCAAAATTGTCGTTAGTAAATTAAAAAAAATATTTTCCAGTGTCAATTTTGGAAAATATATCAATTTTTAAAGTTGTCATTAGTCAGGGAATTTTTTTCTGAAATCTGGAAAAGTCAGGGAAGTTGAAAATGAAATTACTGGGGTGGGAGGGGGGAAGACCGTGAATTACGTCATTCGGAACATTTTTGTTTGGAAATGAAAATTATTCATTTTTCGGACATTTTTCGGACCAGAATACCAGAATTAAATTAAAAACATGAACACGTACACTGTACTTGTACATGTAGTCTGTAATAAATGTAGTAAAAAACCACAAAGCCAAAAAACTACAGAATCACCATGTCCATGAGTGACTCAATCGTTATCTGGTCACTATATAAGGTACATTGAAAATGAAAAAAATTGCAAAAAAGACAACACACACTGGCCATTGTAGGCAATAGAAAGGTGGTCACTGGTCACTATATTGAGAATTGCTTCCAAGGAAATGTACGCTAGAAAAAAAAACACTAAAAAGCGGTCAACGTAAACAGGTAGTCACTATTCAAAGGTGGTCACTTTATCAGGTTTTACTAAGGTCAACATAAATAGGTGGTAACTTTTCCAGGTTTTACTGAGGTCAACATAAAGAGGTGGTCACTTTACCAGGTTTTACTCTACACAACATAAAGAGGTGGTCACTTTCCAGGTTTTACTGTGGTCAACATAAAAAGATGGTGACTTTTCCAGCTTTTACTGTGGTCAACATAAAGCAGTGGTCACTTTTCCAGGTTTTACTGTGGTCAACATAAATATAGGGTTACTTTACCAGGTTTTACTGTGGTCAACATAAAGAGGTGGTGACTTTTCCAGCTTTTACTGTGGTCAACATAAATAGGTGGTTACTTTTCCAGGTTTTACTGTGGTCAACATACAAACCCACTTAGCCAAATGACTAACAAATGACGTCATTTTTTAGTCATTTTTCAAAAAGGACGTCGATCAATGACAAAAAAATTACGTCAATTTTTGGTTATTTTTCGCCCAAGAAGTGACCACCCAAAACCTGGCTAAAAATGACGTCATTTTTTGGTCATTTTTCGCTCAAGAAATGACCACTCAAAACATGGCATAAAATGATCTGTCATTTATTTGTCATTTTTCCCAGTAGAAATGACCACCCAAAACCTGGCTAAACATGAGGTCATTTTTTGGTTTTTTTTTGGTCATTATGACGTCAATGACTGACGTCACTTTTCGGATATTATGACGTCATAGAATATCTTCATTTATGGTCATTTTTCTACGTGGGCAGGTGGTCACCATTTTAAGGTGGTTACTTTACTAGATTTACTGTACTAAAAATTGCTTATGTAATCAACGAGCTGTTTACAAAATTAGACGGGACATAAGGAGGCGGGGGGGGGGGAGAGTTACATAAATAGGATGAGGGCGGAAAAAAAAAAAGAGGGATTAGATCAGAAATGAATTTCGTAAAACGGAAACAAATTGGAGCAAATGGCCGATTTAACAAAGGAACTATCCCTGCATTCTCCTCAAAGGACTGTGGGAAATCATGAAAAACCACAATCGAGGATAGCCGGCACAGGAATCGAACCCGGGTCAATCGAATGCGAGGCGAGAGTGCTAGCCACTCAGCCACATCGCTCGGTAATACTTTACAAGTTACAACGTGGGTTGATATCTTCAATGATAACTTTCATTTTTACATCCTTAAAATTTGTAAATTAATTGAAAAAAAATAAGAAAAAAAACATGCATCGACCAGGGATCGAACTCGGGTCGACAGAATGCGAGCTAGCGAGAATGATAACCACTTAGCCAACTTGCTCGTTATTCAGAACATATTTATAATACATATTTGAATTTCATTTGTCCTCAGAAAACGTAGAAAATTTTGCTAAATTTGTCTTCCGCAATCGTGGAATATTTTTGCCATTTTGTCTTCAGAAAACGTGGTAAATTTTTCGAATTTTGACTCGGAAAAACGTGAAAATTTTGCAAATTTGTACTCGGAAAATGTGGAAAATTTGCGCTCGGAAAAAGTGGCAAATTTTGTTAATTTTTACTCGGATGAAGTGGAAAATTTGGCAAATTTGTACTCGTTAAAACGTGAAAAATTAAGCAAATTTTGACTCGGAAAACGCGGAAAATTTTGCAAATTTGTACTCGAATAAGCGTGATAAATTTTGCAAATTTGTAATCGGATAGAGTGGAAAATTTAGCAAATTTATACTTGGAAAACGTGGAAAATTATGCAAAACTTAACTCCAAAAATGTAAATTTTTATTTGCCAATTTCTACTCTAAAAATGTGCCATGAGCTAACCTCGTAGAAATATTTATTTTAAGTCGCCGTGATTGCGTTGAATTTCCCTGACTTTTCAAGGTTTTCAAGGTCTGAAGAACCCTGTAAAAATACGTTAGCATTAAAGTTTTAAGAGCATGTGCCGGAATTCATTTCCAAATCTTTTTCAGATCGGAGAAACGTAGAAAATTTTGCAAATTTTTAATCGGAAAACGTGGAATATTTTGCCAAATTTGTCTTCGGCAATCGCGGAATATTTTTGCAATTTTGTCTTCAGGAAACGTAGAATATTTTACGAATTTTGACTCGGAAAAACGTAAATAATTTTTGCAAATTTATACTCGGAAAACGAGGAAAATTTTGCAAAATTCTACTTGAATAAACGTGGAACATTTGGCCAGGACTTAATACTCAGAAAATGTGGAGACTGGAGAATGTTGGCCAATTTGTACTCCGAAAACGTGGAAAATTTTGTAAATGAATGCTCAAAAAACCATTATTAATTACATAAATATTTTTACATGGAAAACGTGGAAAATTTTGCAAATCTAAAGGCCTACTCCGAAAACGTGGAAAATTTTCGCAAATTTCTACTTTGGGGAAAATAGGCCGTGAGGTAAACTCGTAGAAGTATTAATTTTGGATTGCCGCGACTGGGTTAAATATCCCTGACTTTTCAAGATCATTTTCGAGTTTACTGACTATTCCTGGTTTTCCAGGTCTGGGAAAACCCTATAAAAAAACGTCCGTTTTTGGAGTATGTGGCGGAATTCATTTCCAAATTTTTTTCGGATTTGTTTTTCGAGGACGAGTAAAAGTTAACCCAATTTTTATTAAAATTTAAAAATTACAAAATAGTCACGTTCGGCGAAAAATGACGTCATGATGTCCGCAAGAATGCGAAAAAATGACGTTATCTTAAACGAGATAAATCACGTCTTTTTCATGATGACGTCATTTTGACGTCATTTTTTGCCAGGTTTTGGGTGGTCATTTCTTGATCGAAAAATGACCAAAAATTGACGTCATTTGTTAGTCCTTTTGCTGCGTGGGACATTTGTTTGTTTTTTTAAAGAAAAAACTATCAAATTTTCCTCGTTTTAAATGCTTTTTGCTTCTTATGATCATGTTTTCAGTGATTTTTTCGATCTGAATAACATGATTGGCCGAATTATTTGGGAACCACTGGGGTTAAAGCGGGATGTAATGTGACTCATCCGTTATCTGGTCACTTTATAAGGTATATTGGCAATGTAAAAATTGCAAAAAAAAAGAAAAAACACACACCGGTCACTATATGTGGTCTTTATACGGAGAATTTGTATGAAGGAAATGTACACTAGAAAAAACCATACACTAAAAAGTGGTCAACATAAGCAGGTTGTCACCATTCAAATGTGGTACTGTTTCTCCTCTTCTATTGCTAGGCCTAGATCTTACTGCTAATTGTACATGTATTTGTTAAAAAGCTTTGTTTATATGTTTTTATAAACAGTACAGTAAAACCTGTTAAGAGTGCCCACCAAAAAAAATGCTATATGTTGGTCACTGTACACAGGTGGTCACTATATAAAATATGCGTGAATTACATTAAAATAATGAACATGTACACTGTACTTATGCATGTAGACTGTAATACATTTAGTAAAAAAACAAAACCAAAAAAGTACTGAATCATCATGTCCATGGGTTAAAGAAAGAGGTAATGTCTCATATGTTATCTGGCCACTTTATAAGGCACCTTAACAATGTAAAAATTGCAAAAAAGACAACACACACTGGTCACTGTACACGATAGACAGGTGGTCACTGGTCACTATACAGAGAATTTTAATGCAGGAAATGTACACTAGAAAAAATAATACACTAAAATGTGGTCAACATAAACAGGTGGTCACCATGCAAAGGTGGTCACTTTTCCAGGTTTTACTGTGCTACGGACTTGGTCGCAACCCTAGCTACAGTATATACAGTATATATTCAACCTTTTTTCCAAACCAAAATTCCTAGTATTTATTTAACATGGTATTGAAGAAGTAGCCCAATTTGTCAACTATTCGTTGGCACAAAACGTTCGCTCCTTCGCCCAACAATTTTCAAAACGATAGTTTGTTTCGTTTTGACGAGTCGTAGAAATTCCGTTTGAGAAAAATGCATCATTGTTCGCATTGAAAACGTCCATCAAGTGACCGTACGCCAGGCAAGCAGGCAGTCTATCCTAATGAAAGCTAATGAACGTTTAGTCCCGAACAGAGGAGTTAAACGTGAACCTGCAGTTTTCAACAATAAATATCAGAAACTGCATGGATAATACGCACCTACTGAATGAATACCATCCAAAATAACAAATGAAAAAACGATGCATTTTTTGCACTTGAAAAACGCACAAAAAACTAAATGTAAAAGGGCGAGGAACTGAAGTTTTTAAAAGTCAAAAGTTAATTAAATGAAATCAAAATGTCAAAGCTAGAAAATCAAAAATATGTTTTTAAAAATAACCCCTCGTTTATTTCCCCCCCTGTAGCAGAAATTAGCGCCGTTGGAAGATGGACCGTTGAAGACCCCAGTAACAAAGAAAAAAAAAACAATTGGAGGGTGGGTCAATTTTTTTTTTAAATATCGAAATGTTAAAATTAGTTTCTATTTTTTTTTTTTTTTTTTTTCAAAATTTATCATTAAAAAAATGAGAAAATTTCCAAATTTAGAAGATATAACTGACGAATTTTCAATAGAATTAAACTCGGGTGAAATATAAATAAAAATAGTTGATGTCAATAAATGTATCATCGTTTAAAGTGTGAAATTTTTTTTGGGGGGGATGTTGAAGAAATTTAAAATAAATTCCGAGAAAAAACACATAAAATGTGTTATTTACAAATTATTATTTTTACAG
>JAQGAO010008039.1:0-10724 GCA_034697705.1 Ommatoiulus sabulosus | reverse complement strand
AGCCGACAGCCGACAGGTGCACATGTTTAGGACCCTTTTTTAGTGTCAATCATTCACAGCGACTCATGGTGGCAGCGCATTAGAAATACAAATAAAGTCTCGCCTGGTGAGTAGGCTTAATGTGTTTTTTATGCACGGCCATGTGGCGGACTACAATCGTTTCGTTTCGACATCTGGGCAGGAGAATGCGGCTGAAAAATAACATAATTAGTAATGGCGCCATGATAATAATATAACGCCGAGATACGTGTATACCGATAGTTTTGTAGTTTGCGGAATTATGACCGCGTAATAAACTTATAATTGAGGTAAGTCCAGTTGGTTATTTTAAAGGGAACTGTGACACGTTCAGTATTTGTCATGGTCGACCTTCTTAGAGTGACATATTGGGAAATAACATGTAGATCGAGTTAGAATATGTGGAATATATGATGAAAATCAAGATTTTGGCATCAATATTGGGGCGTGGTTGTGGATACCACCATTAGTAATGACTTTTAAGTCATTAACGTCTATAGCATTGACACACAATACGTAATATAAGTATGTTCACTCCGTGTCGGCGCCTTTGGTGTTCTGGTGGGAAAAAAATGCAGCGCCGCCCTGTTGGTGTGCAGATATCAATTCGCTTTTAGCCACGCCCTGCGCTTGTAAACGAATCATACGTGTCACTCACTTGTATTCTATATTATTTACCATAAACATTGACAATTTGGTTTCACGGGCTAATATGGGCGTGGCTTCATCGTAGTGATATCTGTAAACCAAAGGGCAGCGCTGCAGTGTTTTTTCCACCCAAAAAAGCGGCGAGTGAACCTACTGTGGTATTGATCTTGTATGTAGTTTCCCCCATATAGACAATATTATTATTTAAATTTCGCGCGCCCAGCATTCCTGCCTTGTATTTCCAATTTGCTCGCAAATGCGCAGAATGATTGCAAAAGTAGACTGTTCTGTACACATTGTAATGAAAGATTGAATTGAAATGATGCAAAATTTGTTAAGGTAATGTGATTATAAGGGATGGCATTATATTAATGAACTTGTACACTTTTCGTGTTTTCGTCCCCCCAACGTGTGAATAATTTTGCGCGTCGTCTGCTACTACATTAATTGGGTTGAGAGATTCTTCGAAATCGAGCGTTCGAAATACACTCCTAGATTTTCTAATTTTTTTTTTGTATAGCTTTAAGTATTTTTGAATCATGAGAGTAATCATAAAATATTTTTGTATCATGCAAGCAAGTATACACCTCTACGGAGTCCGTTATAGGACAATAGAAGTTTTCTTTTTCTGGAAAAAAATTTCTGTTGTTCTATAACGGGCTCCGTACCTCCACTATTTGCTTCTTTAAATCACTGAATATCCGAATACGGATCTCAGACTAGCTATCTGCGTAGTAGGCTGCCATTTTAAATTTCCTGAACGATTGGCAAGTTAATTTTTCTTTCAATTTTAAACCCCGAAATATAACATCTACACATGTATTACACGAAAATCGAGTTCATACATTAGGTAAATATAACGAATTTACGTACAGTATAACCAAAGTATGGTATAGGCCTATTGTATGCATACAGATCAAAATATGGGACCATCTTAGCTTGTCATGACAAGCAAAGATGGTCCCATATTTTGATCATGTCTCCACGATGTCACGGATGAGGATGCATGTATTTACTACCATGGTATAAGCTTAGCAACCGGGAAAGTACACTGTGTACAGTGCGGCGAAAACGTTGCGGACGAAAATTATCTACAGAAAACGATTGATGTAGCTTGATTATTTTGACCCAAAATAATTAAATGCCCACCTTTTTAAAAGCCAGTTGTAAAGCCAGATTCCCATTGAACTGTTGATTTTTATAAACTGACATTAGTGAAAAGTTAGCTCAAAGCAATGCAATGCGCTACTCGATGCCGATTTGACCTTGAACCAATATAGGTTATATTCTGTAAATTAACTGACGAAACATTTTTCCGTTATACAGTCGCTGGAAACTGTCATTGTATATACAATTATTCCATCATGCATATGCAATGGAACCAAAAAGTACTGGTAATAGCTAGTTGTAATTTATAAATAATGCTGTAAAAATTGCCAGTATTAAAATCTGAAGTACATTATACCTTGTCAAATAAATGCTTTACTAAAACATCCTTCAAAATTTGCAACAATTTCAATCAGCGCTGTAATATTTTGCCAATAGCCTATACTTTTTTGTGTTTTGATTTTGTTTTTTGTTTTGTTTTTTAAGTTGATTTAAACTTTAAGGAAAAATCATAATACAAAAAGTATTGGCAAAATAATAACATTATGCTACAAATCATACTTTATATGATTTTTAATACTTGGTTTCAATAACAACCTGTAGACGTCTGGGAATGAATTCACTATTTTTTTTTTTATATTTTCTGTCATTCCTTCCGCAAAGCAGTTTTCAGGCTTTCCTTGGATCATTTCATTATTGCAATGATTAAGTACAAAATTCAACATAGTTTTTCGATGGGGTTTAATTCAGGACTCTGTGGAAGCTAAGGAGCCAAGCTGATGGGGTGCATTGCAGATCATCCTGTGTTTGGTTGTTTGCATGATATGTTTAGGGTTTTTATCATTGCTGAAATATTAAAGTTTTTTCCAACCCTTAATTTCCAATCATCAGATTATAGCTCAAAATATCAATGTACACTTTATTTAAGAACTTGTTACTTAATTGTGAAGCAGAGGATCTGCAATGATTTGTCACCTACCTAGATTTCCCAGGTCTCATTTAGCAGGGGTGATCTCGTCCTTGTAATGAACTTACTGAATGGTGGATCACTTCTGGTGCTGGATAATATAGTTCTGCTGAGTGTCAAGGTCTTGACTATTACAGTAGTCTTCCATAGTTTAAGAATAGATAGTTGTTTGGTTGAGAATTTATTTCAATGGGTAATTAACACTTGATATTGTATCTTTACAGAGTATGCCACTTGGATCAAATGCATATCAGGAGGTTTATCACTACACTGGAAGCAGAGCCGTTCTCTCATGGACTACCTTTCCTAAGCTTTGGTATCCCTTTATCAGCCCTTGAACAGTGGTGTCTCCTGATGGATTCTTTGTCTTCATTATCCTATCAAAGCTCTTAGCTTCTCCTGGTGGTGATTCAACTGTCTCTCAAGTTGATTTTGTGTCCTTTGCAACATCTGCTGCCATTTTACCAAAAACAAAGTGCAATTTGAAGATATGCACCCCCAAACCATTATTCGTTCACCACCTTGCTTCACTGTGGCCAACACAATTTTGGGTAAGAATTCTTAATTTTTCTTTCTCTAAACATTTTGTCTTCAATCTGATCCAAATAAATTGAACTGTGGCTCATCTTTAAATATTATACAGTCACAAAAATCCTCTGGCTTATATTAACAAACATGAGTATTTTTCCACAATCACATGGTCCTATAACGTTTTATAACACTTATATTAAATTAACTAACATTTACATTGTTCCGAATATTTTTGTTGCAGTCTCTCTGTCACTGATAGCTCATGGATTTTTCCAGAAAGCTTGGTATTAGCTGTTAAAATGTTCGAAACTGAATTACAACTAAAATATTTGATCTAAATAATGGTTAAAGGTTCATTTTTTGTGATTTTTATTTTTTTAGGTATATTTTCGATATAATAACTGTTTTTTAGGTATTTTTTCGATATAATAACTGTTTAAAATTTCGAGGGAATTCTTTTTTTTTTTCAAAATGTATATTTTAGTTTTTAATTAATGCAATTAATTGCCAATATTTTCGTCATCCTCTTTATACATATAGGTAATTTTCACCCCATGCCATAATAGCATATTTGCTAGTTCGGTACGTAGTTTTGATCACATGCTATCACATATGATTTTTTAGTTTATTCCAAACTTATCTCAATTTGATGGCTCTGAGGGTTTTCCTACTGGTTTTATTGACAGGTTGTACCAGTGATCCAAAGGGAATCAAGCCTATGGGAATTTTTTTCAAGCTAAGATTAGGCGTTCCAGCTAACATTTAAAAAAATTACTAGATAGGGAATGAACATGACTACCGAGTGAAATCATCAAATTATAAATCTTTCCTTCCCATAAATTATCAATTAATTAAAAACATCATTTTTTATGGTTTTTGGCAGCGCCACCAATCCCATGGCTCACTGAAAAAAGGGTAACTTGAATTTTGACGCTGAATGTAGTATTCAATTCACCACGCAGCTAAAAAACGAATACACCTAATAGATTGACGTTTCAGCTCCACGTTGATGTACAATGGAAGCCGCTTTAATTCGATCACGTTGGTTCCAGCGATTTTGATCGATATAAGCGATGAATGTAAAAAAACTCTAAATAATGACCTTATCAAAATAATTTTCTGTGATTTAAAAATACAAATGTTTAATCGTATTACGTGCGAGTATTTACATATATTTAAAATCATATTTGTTTTAAAAAAAAATTTATAAATAGTGTTTGATAATTCCAGCTTGCAGCAATGGCTGAAATTTCTGTTCTAAATAACGCAGAAAATTCATCTGAGATGCTTAGATGCACGCTTGTACGTTGTCCAAACGTGTCCGAGCTTGTATGAAAGCTGCTCAAACTTGTTTTTCGCGTTTGCGTTATGTAGACAATTGTGGCAATTTCATCGAATTAATCGACGATTGATCCAATTAAAAGGGTTTTTTAAACATAGGGCAGTGTAGGAAAAAATTAGTTCTGAAGGTTTTGATCGAACAAAATGGCTGATCTAATTAAGCGGCTTTCACTTTAAATTAAAGATCTTTGAAAAAAACGTAATGTATAACCCTAACCAGTGAATCGTGCGGGGTAAATCCCAACCATTATAGCGAACTCTGTTTTGCAGTGCTGTCGAGCCCAGGGAGTAGTAAGCGTGATTGAATTAAGCGGCTTCCATTGTAATTCATTAACCGATTTATATCGCCGTTAATTACTGTAGAACTTAGGTTCGATAAAAAAGTACTATTAGTTTCCCTATGTAATGGCGTCACCCTAAGCATGTACTGTTCATGGTAACCGATAAAGGCAGAACATACATGTACATTTAAAGGGTTTGTTGATATGGAATTTTAGCTAATTAATTTTGTTGACATTACCTAAAAACTGTTGAATGGAGCGTGCGTTGTTCCATTTTTAGGGAAATAAACAACCAGAGTCGATTAAGTTTAAGTTAACAATTTATCATTTATCGTCAACTAGGATTGCATAGGTTATTCATACGAATTTGCATGCGTTTTTTTTTTTTAAATACAACATTTTGAAAAATGACTTAGGAGAATGCTAGGAATGTGCCCTGTCAATAGTACCCATTTTCTTAAGGTTGAAAGGCCGTCCTTCCATTTCACCACTGTGATTTCACCATTTAATATTTTCTTAACAATTTGATGAAATATGCTTTGACTACAGCTCAAATGCCTTTAATTTGGCCAAATTTTTATTCGCCAAAACTTATATCGGCATTTATATACGTCTATAGTTAGCGCCAGAAGCTCAAACCGGATGCACTGTACCGGAACAGCATAGTGCTTGCGTTAACTTAAAACATACACAAATATTTTATAAACCTGTTGAATAATATAAATTTAACTTTATTAGTGAGTGCGGATATTTTACTATTGTATATCCATTATCCTTCACCACGTACAGTGTAGATTGAATACACAAATATAACAATGTAGGATATGATAATATTCATCACCTAGAACGAAACTTTGATGAAAGATGTGCTACCTTCCATGATACGCTTATTTTCACTAGCATTTGCACGTGTATTTGTACAAGTAGTTTTCTTTTAAAAAAAAGCGAAATACATCCTGAAATTTAACATGATTTTTGTGCAAAAACAAAAATATTGCTAACATTACTAGTGTATTTTACGAGCAAGTATTTTTATTTAAAAAAGCGAAATTCGTCATACAATTTTTTGCAAAAACGAAAGCGTTGCCAAAATTGCTCGTTTTTCAATTTTCCCCAATCTTATTTACATTTACAGTTTGAAAAGAAACCTAATTTCGTTAATAAATTCTCATGGTTTTTGTGAAAAGAACAAAATCATTCTAAAATTGCTCGTGTTTGTTCGCTGCTCACGTGTATTTTTACAAATAAGTAAAAAAAAAATTGATCATGAAATTCTCATTTTTGTCACTTTTATTCTCTTATTCACGTGTTTTTTGTGAGCTGTTTGAAAAAGAACAACGAAATTCGTCATTATTTCTGTGCAAAAACCACAATGTTACTAAAATTGCTCGTTTTTTTTTTCCGTTTTAGGTATATATTTTGACGAGCAGTTTGAAGAGGTCGCCATCGGAGAAGATGGATCACACTCGCTGGATGACTCGAGGACTTCCAATGTTGTAAACTGACATCCGCATCGTTCTGATCCCCTAAATAGAAAATACTGTAAGTACGCTATCATGTAACTCCTATACAATATAGGAAGCCAAATTATGTGTTCTTGTTATATACAAATAACATGCTTTCGAAGAAAATAAAATCTTGAGTCGATTTTTCAAAATCGTGGATAACATTGGCATGTGTCAATTTTGATAATTTTATTGGTCAAGGAAGTTTGGTTGAAAACCTGGAAAAGTCAGGAAAGTTGAATATGAAATGTTTGGGGGAACCCTGGGTTCTTATCGGAAAGCAGTTGCCTCGATCACGGTCCTCCCAATTGTGCCGCTGTCTCCGCAGTGACATTCAAATTCTTCAGGAGGCATATCAGTTTTCTTTCAACTCCATAAGATGTTAGTACAGCCCAGGACACGTTTCTGGTTTTGCTATCAAATGCCTGATTTCGACGGGCATTTTCAGCTAGCAGTTGCAAAGCCATAATTTAGTTTGTGGCGCTGTGGTCATTCTGGAACACTGCCTGTTCTTCCTCTTGATATTCCTCCATGTAAGCCCACGTGGAGTAATACAAAAAATTGCGCGGCAACCCTGAGGCAAAAATCTATAAAGCTGGTCATACACGAGGCAAATTATATCTGGAAACTTACCAATTTTAGGTGTCCGAAAAGTCAAGCACATATTTCTGAGCATTTTTTAGTTTTTCACATTAGAATTCACATTCTAAAAAACAGAACTTTTTGAACGTGCCATGTTTCCAGAGATAATTTGCCTCGTGTATGACCAGCTTAACTAGCGATATGAGTGATAAAGCCAAATTGTTTTAATGGACCAACGATTGACGACAAACGGTAGTAGATGCCATCTTGAAAACGCCACCGCTTTTCTCGCGTATGGAAAAAAATGAAGTGTTTACTGAAATTTGGTAAAAATTAGTTGTTACTGAAATTTGGTAAAAATATTTTTTTTTCTAAAATTTGGTAAAAATATATATTTTTTTTCTAAAATTTGGTGAAAGTAAGTTCTTACTGAAATTTGGTAAAAATATTTTGTACTGAAATTTGGTAAAAATATTTTGTGCATGTACAGAAATTATTTTGAAAAGTACTTTGAAAATTTCTAAGAATTTATCATTCAAGAAAGGGAAATACAGAAAATATTTCAGATTCAATAGAGTAAAATACTGGGAATTTTTCAGAAATAAGTAATGAGAATTTTGCGTGAATTTTATGAGAATAAGTAATGAGAGTTTTCGGACAATTGTTAGCAAAATTGTCCTCGGAATACGTTAAAATTTTTAAAAATTTGACGAAAGAGAAATTTATTTTACCAATGATCACTTGGAAAATGTTTCAAATTCAAGAGGAAAATACTGAAATTTTTCAGAAATGACCTCGGAAAATTTTACAGATTTTGATGGAAAACGTTAATATTTTTGCAAAATTGTCCTCGGACAACGTTATAACTTTTGCAAATTTGATGAAGGGAAAATTTAATTTACTAAAAATCAGCGGGAAATCATGAGAATTTTCCAAATTCGAGAGAATAAAATACTGAAAATTTCGCAAAATCAAGAAAAAAATACTGAGAATTTCAAAAATTGACCCCGGAAAACGTTAATATTTTGCCAGTTTGATGAAGGGAAAATTTAATTTACCAATGTTCAATTTGAGAATATTGTGAAACGAGCAAATTTCGCAAAATCAAAAAGAAAAAAAACGGAGAATTTTGCAGAATTGACCTCGGAAATTGTTACAGATTTTAAGTGATTTTGCAGGAAAACGTTAATATTTGTGCAAAATTGTCCGTAGACAACGTTAAAAATTTAAATTTTGCTAATTTGACGAAGGGATAATATACCACAGATCAGTTTGAGAATTTTGCAAAAAGCTAGAGAGGAAAATACTGCAAATTTTACAAAATCAAGAGAAAAAAAATACTGAAAATTTTACAAAATCAGGAAAAAAAAATACTGAAAATTTTAAAAAATCAAGAATAAACAAATATATAGAATTTTGTAAAACTGATCTCGAAAACATTAAAAATTATGAAAAATTATCCTTCGACAACGTTAAAAAAATTTCAAATTTGACAAAGGAAAAATTTACTTTACCAATGGTCAGTTTGAGAATTTTGCAAAAAAACAAGAGAGGAAAATAATGAGTTTTTCAAATACAAGAGAGAAAAATACTGAAATTTTGCAGAATTGACCTCGGAAGGCAAAAAAATGGCGTAGATGAACGATGTGACGACGTGTTTTGTATTTGTTTTGCTAACGAACTGATGTGCTTTAGACGAAAAAGTTGGTCCTTTTGTTACCTGTAAGCATATCTTAGTTTTGGCAAAAATAAACAAAATACAGTACATTAACGGTATCAGCGATCAATTGCCTCTGAATAAAATTGATTCTGTACTGTCCTTTCCTGATTTGAAAGTAACTGTATTACCGTTTTATTTGCAGGATCTAACCCAAATATTTTGAAATCGTGATCACCTGCTTCACACGATAACGAGTAAAGCCAACCCAAAATCTTGGATGAGAGGATGTGGGAGTGTCCATGGTGAATGCTGTCTCTCTCTAACTTACAACAAGGTGCTCATTACCGGTATGAGCGAGTTAACGTTTTGTTCCGGGGTTACTTTCTGCTATGCGGAATAAGAGGAAGGAATCGTCTATCAGAAATACTTTTAAGACAAAATGGCAATATTCTGACCTCGTCCTCAGAAGACTCAAGAATGGAGCCTCGTGTCCAACATCCCGACTGATGGTTTTTCATGGTTTCCCGCAGTCGAAAAGGCGAATGCCGGGATGGTTTTCCTACAAATCGGCCATGACCGTATTGATATACATTCACCTGTATGTGGAACGTGCAAACTTGCATGCGGATTTCTCAAAATATAAGTACTTTCATTGTTGAATTTTTATTTTATTCAGTTTTACTCGTGAATTATTGTAATAGTGTGCCATTCCTTCTCTTCTCATATTCTTCTGTTAAAGTTTAGGCATAATATGCTTTGAGTCTCAAATGTCTTCATTTTATCCAAGATCATATCATACCCAATTTTTGAACATTTGCCTCCCTCCTATCCATGAAAAAGAAAACTGTTGACATAAATGCCTTCGAAAGACGTAATGCCATTTTTTTTAATATTAATTTAATAAGTCCTTCATTGACCGGCTAATCGTGAAGGGACTTCTGGTGAGGTGGGCGTGACTCTGGTAAATACTTTGTGCCAATCTCTGGTATCGCTTGTCGCTAGATTTCTGGTCGAGCGTTGTCTCCTGGGCTTGACCCTGTGATCCCTCCGATCAGACATGCCCTGGTTTCCGCCAGAGAAAAGCTATTGTAGAAGCCCGGAGAGTACCCTGCTGATCCGGGGGAAACTTTGCAAGCACCGGCCAACGAACGAGATTCTTCCAATTTTGGCAACGTCCTGAAATCGTGCCGAACGATGGGGTGCATTGCTGGTGCCTTACTTTTGCCATCGGCAGATATGTCAGCCAAATTCGTTTTTCTGCATTTTGATTCCCACAGTCCCACTGTATAGTAGGCTAAATCCCAGTAAACTTGATCAATGTTATCCCATTTCCGGTAAATGGAAAGGCCCTTTCTTCCCTTCTCCCATTCTTCTGTCCAAGTTTGGACATAATATGCTTTGAGTCGCAAATGTCTTTAATTTATGGCTGAGCCTCGTGATCCCTTGAAACAAGACGTAACCAGAGTAGAAGATAGCGGATGTAAAAATAGCCAATAGTGTTGCAAAACTCGTCCGCTTTTTTTTTCTTTTGTACTCTTATTGACTGTTCAATGCGTAAAAAAAGAACCAAGTCATCAAAAATCAAAAATTGTGCTTAAAATCGCGCGTTTTTTTTTTTTCGCTTACAAAATTGTTTGGTAGTATATCCAAAAATGTGAATTACATCCGATCATTCTCTCGTAAGATTTACCAAGTGAAATATTGCTATTTAGAATGTTGTTTGAGCATTGTTCTATATACGATGAACACGATGCAATACGCCGTTTATATTGTGGTGAATTTTTCTGCAATTTTCTCATTTGTGGTTTTCATTTCGTTGAAAGGGTAATTTCCGTTCCCACAAAACATTGCTGATATTCAAATGCCGAGGGCATGGGCAATGTCCCTCTTGTAGAGCTTATCAATGCCCACCCCCTCTAAATGGAAATATGTCATAGGTCCTATCCCCATAACTGATAAAACTGCTGATGACAGAGGTAAATCTAGAATTTGACTAACTTTTTAAACGTCCCGTCATTGACCGTCATCTTGAAGGGACTTCCGGGTTGGTGGATGCGACTCTGGCGGATACTGCAGCTGTTATA
>JAQGAO010008038.1:0-10724 GCA_034697705.1 Ommatoiulus sabulosus | reverse complement strand
GGCCGCACCTTTAAGTACATTTATGGCGAATTCGACTCATTACACCAGGTGCAGGTGCATGTTCTGGTGGGTGTACACCGATCATGTGCTATGTATTGCGCGATGCGACCTCCCGACCACTCTATCCGCCATGTTGGGTGCACCGCCTCCACCAGCTGCCTTGATGGTGGAGGCGGTGCACACCCGGTGCACGAGGTGTATCCAGTCTAATAGGAAACGTAGGGTGCACCCAATTCAGCAAAGTATGCACCATTTTCGAGCCGAACGGAACGGGTGCAGAAACGTGCACCAGGTGCTCGCCGGTGGGCACTTTTTGGGTGAGTCGAATTGGCCATTAGATACACACCATGCATGCAACGAAACTTTGTTTCAGAAGCTGGAAACTCCCATCTCGGAAATCCGGTCACCGCACGGTTTGAAAACCAACCAATCGGCCAGTTTGTTTCCTTGGTGTGTTCAACCATAAAAACAGGGAAATGTAACGATTTTGAAACTTAGACGAATTATTTATACTTTTTGCAGAATAATTGTTTCCATCCAAATACTATATTAGCGATTAAATACCCAATTTTCTGCATTAAATTTATAGTAATTTAGCACCCTCCCTCATGGTCATTACCATGGCATAGTTCTCCAAATGACGTGCAAGAGTTTCTTAAGTGCAAGACTTTGTTGCAAGACGTCGGATTTTGTTACCTGGCCCCATATCTACGAGTTTAATGATGTATTTTCCTAAAATTCTATAATTTTTTTCCAGAACCTTATGAAGCGCCCGTTGAACATAGTGCTCCTCAACAAGGTGAAGTGAAAATGTACACAGGTGGACATATTCCTTCTCGGTCATTTAGATATTTGCAGCACATGACAGGAGAAGATGGAACAGCCACTGGAGGTTCGTCGTAAACTCCACCATATGTTTCCTTTCCCTTCCTATAATCTTGCCTTTCGTGCGATGTCCACATGTAATGTGTGCACTTTCGGTGTGAGTGTGTTGTGTGCTTGCATGATAAATTTGTTGTCTTGTGTTTTCATGGCAGAAAATGGAGTCACAGACTTTTAAAGGATTTTTCATCCTCACCCTGGACAACAGGAATATGAGCAGCGACAATCTCCAACGAGTAACCCATAACTAGCTCTAGGTGACCCTGTTGTGATGAAATCTAGGAATAACTGAGTTTCAAAGATTCGAGTCTACATTCTCCATCCAATAAACCTACTTTGTGTCTTCGATATTGTGATCTTATTATACTACATACAAATGCCATCTAATCCCTTAATTATTTGATGATGTCAACGGGATTTTTATAATATTCCACTGATGCAACAGTCTTTTTGTAAATTCAAATTCAAGTTTTTAACGGCGTTTTATCGATGAATTGCGAATGAAAATATTTGAACCCTAACAAACAACAACAAAAATATATAAAAAAAATCATTTTTACTATTGCAACCGCGCAAATGAATGCATCATTAATTATTTTTAGTTATCTTAATGAAGAGTGTTATCGATATTTTCTAACATTTATTTTGCGATTTTTAAAAGGATTGTTACAATTTACTATTTTTGTTATAAGCTTTGTATTTCTTATCATTGGACTTAATAGAACTTGAAATAAAACGTGGATGGACTGGCTTGCTTTTTTTAAACGAGCCATGTACATGTATTTATGACATAAATGCACCTTACGTCCGTAATTACTCGTAGAAACGAATGGTATTATTTGTGTAAATGTCCAATCCCTGTCTGTCGTGGGTTTAACCCTTACAGGCCTTTCATATTCGTGCATTGTACTGCATGTGCTCTTTTGTCTGTAAAAATATGTAGAACTTTCAATAGATGATTATATTGCTGATCGAGAAAAAGATTTATTAAGAAATGTTGCTTAAAAGCATAATATATTTGTAAAGTCTTTACTTTGCAATAAATATTAAAAAAAAAATTAAATGTCGTGGTTTTCTAATATTTGCGACAATAACAAGAATGTCAAGACATGCAAAGCGTTGACCATCCCATAGTCTCTTGTCACACTGCTTCTTACTTCCAGCTAATCAGAACCAAGTGAGAAGCAGTGTGGCCAGACTGGCTTGCTACATTTCCCAGTGCTTTTTATTTACGCACTCGCACGAGACATTTAATAAACAAATGCAGCGTTTCATAGCGTTTTAGCAATGAACAGAGAGTGGAAATTTTGAACCAGAACAGTAATTAAATAAAAAAATGTAAAAAAAACAGGGCAGCTGCGCGTATCATTAATTCTTAATTTACATAATTCTCCCCTCCTACCACTTGAGAAGAAAAATTCAACAGTGTCTGTTGTTGTACAACTCTGATTGAAATTCCATCTCAAGATATTTTTCTTTCATCTAATTCTTTTTTTTGGGTTCAATTTTCTGGTACATAAAGTAGTTTCAGATTGGGATCATGCATCTCTTCATCATGGCCATCTAGCCATAAGTTGAAGGCAAGAAGGATGGTTTGACACCAGAAAATGGGAGGTCAGAAGCTTCGAAATGTGATACATGTATGCACAACTGTTGTAATTAGTGACGATACTAATGATGCAATTACAGAACTATACGATAGTATTTATTTTCGGAAATTTGGGTCGAAGCCTCCAACCATACCAACAGTCCTCTCTTGGACGATTCTGGCATGCAGGATGAGATGACGTGAAGTACATCTCATCTTCACGCCCGCAGACATGTCGACTGTATCATTTTTCCCATGACAAGTACATCTGCCACTTCCTCGAAAACGATGAATCATTGCATGTTACCACTGCAAATTTCCATATTACGTTTACCAGATCAGTGGCTCTTGCAAGACACTGCAAGAACGCTTCAACCAGTCCTTCTCCCATGAATCGGGGGATTAGGTGTTGAATTTGCGAAGAATTGCATATCGTTACATAGTCCCGATCGCATAAAGGCAGCCCTGATCAGAGACTATACATTTCTGGGCTTCCTACTTCTGACTATTGATCGCCTGCAGGGCGCATGCTCCGTGCGTGCATCGTGACTGCTACATTTTCAGTTGCTGTGGCTGTGTATGCAAGGGCGAGTGTGTGAGAGACGCAAGGAAGAGGGTTGGAAAAACACAACGCAAAGAGAGAAATAGAAAACTGGAATTAAATATGCATTGGAAGACGACGCAGATATGCCTGGGATTAACAATATTTTTCACCATCGCCATCCAAACAGGCAAGTATCTCGTTCTCGTTTTGAAATATTTCTTGGACAACTCGATGCAGGGGTTGGGACATGGCGTTTATGGCATCCATGCTCAATGGGGCTAAACCAGACACTACCGCAGCGTTCAGAAATCCGTTTATCCCACGCCAAATGGTATTATTATGTCTTCCTCACCAAGACCTCCTGCCAAACGTAACGCCATTACGTGAAATAGCAACTTCATTAGCATGTGAAAATCCAGTTATGAATGAATTCATTTATTGGAAGCCAACTCCATGATTATGGATTGCAGTTTTTTTTGGCAGATCAGAGATCTCTGGCCATTTATAAGACACGAACAATTGTATATATATTTAAAACGAGGATGTGAGCTATGTGAAATTTATTTTGATAATATTGGGGAAAATTGCTACGATTGGGACTAATACAAAATATACCTAAAATGGACATCCACAAATGCTTTGCTTTTATAAAAATTGCTCATCCCTCCTCAGTTGATGCAGAAAGCGAGAAACTATGCCAATTAACATGACTGATACATCGTGCATAAATGGTCACCTCGGTAATAAAATGCATTTTTTTTGTTGCGATTTCGCTTTTATTGGACAAAAAACCGTCAGCTGATGCGATTGCGTAGGCGTTTGCGTCATTTCCGGCGAAATAAGATAAAGCGAATGTAGGTTAAGTCGAAACAGAAAAAAGAGAATGGGCATCAATTGGCAATGAAGCCGAACGACCATGTCCAATAAAACTTAAATAGCTGCTTGAACCCCTGTTTATGAATTGGTTATGATGTGTCATTACTTTTTATTTTATCAGGAGTTATTTCTTAGAAATGTGGTAATCACTGAATTCAAAATTGTTGAAAAAAAAATCATTCTTCTTGTAAGGACTAAAACTATCGTAAATGCATCATACTATATGTATAAATGAATATAATGAAAAAAGATGCCCGTATGAAACATTTCGAAATAATTTCATTTCATGTTTTTCATTTAAGCCTATTAAAAAAAAGAAAAAAAAATCAAACAATTTTTTGTTTTAAAGGACCATATACAGTATACATGCTTTTCTAAAACCAATGTTTGGTTTTCGAATGTACAACAATACAAAATATTTTGTTTGTTTTTATTGATTGCCGTTATTCTTTTCGTGGCTAATTTTGTTCCATGACTGTTATTTTTTTTTTCATATATTAGGGAGTGGTTGTCTCTTGAGTAATTCCCCAGTTTGATAAAACGATTGCTTGCGCGTATAAGTCACAACACGTGCTAAATATTGAATGCCATTTAAATCAATTTTCGGCATTAAAACACCGTTATATTTAGTTCACTCCCTTGGCGGAAGTTAATTTAATTTAAAACCTGAATCAATTCATTTAGCTGACATCGCCCAAATTTGAGCGAAGTTACACTTCATGGATATAATGCAATTTGCACATTTATCAGGTGTTGCAATGTTAAAGATATCAGCAGTGTGGCCGAGCGCATAATGAGTGCATTTTATAAATGTGAAAATGCCCTTTTAAAACCAATCTTTCCCAATGGAACTTACTAATGATCATATATTATGAAAATTACTTTTATGAAAAGTCACTCACGAAATGTCACGCGGCTTCTTTAAGGCTATACTTGTTTACTGACCGTTGTTAGGGACGTGACGTCTTTTGCGAGCACGTACATTGTATATTCAGTAAATACCCTTGATTTTTTTTCAAAATTTCACTGGGTCATCGATTCTCCAAAGTCTCACATTTTTTGCCAAATTCTATAGACGTGCTAACGGTATGTAAGGATCGCACCAGGCTTAAAAACCTCGTTCCAGTCTGACATTTTCTGAATTAATGATTCGAGTGGCTGATTCTTACATATAACAATTTCGGATCGATACAGAGAGCATCAAGTAGAACGTCATGTTCTACCCCCTCCCAGTAAGCACCATTTCTTTTCAAAGCTGGCTTAAGATCGAAGTCTGTTGTTGACCCACATATGTGACGCCACGACCTGACGTCACTGAGTATCCGATTAGGAAGGATGTTACATATGAGCAGGCATCACGTGACTATTTCGTCAATTTAATGAATTAAAAAGTCACGTCATACCCCGCATCGAAAAGAATACATTTGAAATATGAACAGATTGGAATATTGATGTTGCAAGAGCATCAATCTTAATTGTGAACAAGATTCATTCGCGTCATTAAAATGCATTGATGGGAATACAATGACGAGAATACATTTTGAAAATGCTTTCATAATAACGCAAAATGTATTTTGAAATGAATTAAGTGTTCCAAACTATGCATTTCAAAAAAGCATTTGAAAATATGCATAGAATGCATAATACATTCAAAATGTATTCTCGTCATTGCATTCCCGTCAATGCATTTAATAACGCAAATGGATTTTAAAATGCACTACATTTTAAAATCCATTTGCGTTATTAAATGCATTGACGGGAATGCAATGACGAGAATACATTTTGAATATGCATTTCATAATAACGCAAAATGAATTTTGACCAACATTTTGGCAAAATGTATTTGTTCCAATGTATGCATTGCAAAAAGAGCATTTGAAGATATGTATAGATTGAAAGACTTGTACATGTAATGCATTTTAAACTTTGTCTCCAATGACGAGAATGCAATGACTATAATACATTTTGAAAATTCATTGTATAATAAAACAAAATGTACACTGTATTTTGAAATGAATTACAATGTTCCAAACTATGCATTTCAAGAAAGCATTTGAAACCATACAGTGTATATGTATATAGTTTGGAAGATTGTAATGCATTTGAAAATTCATTGGTGTTATTCAAAACCATTTTAAATGCATTGACGGGAATACATTTCATAATAACGTAAAATGCATTACAGTGTACCAATCAATGCATTTCCAAAAAAAGCATTTGAAAATATGTATAGATTGCAAGATTGTAATACGTTATTGAAATGCATTTTGAAATGCAATGACAAGAATACATTTTGAAAATGTATTAGCGAAAATACATAGACGAGAATACATTCTGAAAATGCATTTGAAATGCATTACAATGTTCCAATCTATACATATTTTCAGATGCATGTTTGAAATGCATTTCTTTTCATTATCAGATTGACATACTGAACGAATTTTGCGTAATATCTAATTCATTGTGAGTTAAATTTGTGTGCAAAATTGGAAGGCCACTCATAAATGCTTCATAAATGCACGTACTGTATAATATGTGAATATTTGATAAATAATAATGAAAGATGACGAAGAGCTGCTAAAAAGATATTCGATTCAAAATCAATATGGCGGGTCACGATTTCATGAGCCGCTAGTTAATTCTATTTATAGCATAAATGCGGAAATTACAAAAGGTACCACGCCTTGTGTTCTTTAAGTTAATGATAAGTCAAACACTACATACATGTAGCCACGAAGCAACGTCTTTGCCTGTCTCTTCTCAAGTTCACCATTAAGATTAAAAGGCAGATATTGGGTCCGGATTATAACTTTGAAGGTATTTCATACCATGATTTAGACAGTGAAATTTGATTATATATCCTATATATCCCTATATCCGAAATTACATAAATTTTGAAAAAAAATGAAATAAATAAAAACTTATTTGGAATGTCAATTTTACCAATGAAAGCTTGTGTCATCCACATATTTATTTATTTATTTATTTTTAATTAACTATTTTTATGCGTGAGAGGAAAAATGGAAAAAAAAATTTCCAAAAACGTTTTATTTATATCAGGAGTTGCTTCCGAAATTTTTAGCATCATGAATATGGCAGCTGATTGGTCATAACGGTCAATTATTGTGACCTACTGTACAGCCCAGTCCAGGTTTCAATAAGCCGTTATTAGTTCAATGTGTATTTTATCTTTTGTGAAAATAACCATCAAAAGTTCTTTATTTCTTTTTTTTTAAATTCGAACAACAATTCAAAAATCATTAAAAAAAATTAAATCAAAATAAAATGCACCTCGCCCTCTTTTAGCCAGAGGGCTAGGTTATAAATTATAAGTTATAAATTAATGGTACTCAGACAGATGCTTTACGAATGGCACTTTTGGCAGGCGTGAAGCCACGTGTACAAAATCAACACGCCAATTGGTTTAAAAATGAACTTAAGGTTATCGCTTAACCAATTTCATTCCTTTTGCACAAGTGACTTAATTAACAGTTGTAAAAAGTACAATTCGTAACTTCTGAGCTAGGATCCCTTAATGCGTTATCTTTTTCCTTTTGGAATGAATTCAAGAGGAACTTATGTAGCTAATTGCTGGCAATTGTTTACAGCTGAATTGTTTTATATAATATTTTACTTAAATTGTGTACATAATATTTTTACTTAAATTGTGTACTTAAATTGTTGCCTACATTGTTTTCATAATCGTATGTTTCCAGAAAAAACTGGCAGCCAATTAACAACAGAAAGTTCTTATACATGTTTCCTCCAGTGTGGACGTATAGGTGGATCAAACTGCTATTCGAATTTAGATCAATTTTGGTTGCTACTTGGTTGCTAGTAGTTTCTAGAAACATAAACTGATGTAAACAATGTATGTAAAAAAATTACGTGAAACAATTTATGTAACCAACTGGCAGCAATTAGAAACAAATTGTTCCTGCTTCCTTCTACGTGGAAACGGCATGAGACATCGATGTTTCGTCTACAATATTGAACACAAACATAAAACTTGTGGCATTTCAGCAATCCCCGAATCGCTCATTTAACCCATGTACGAATTTGAATGGAAATGCAGCAAAAATGTCCGAGGTAGAACAGATATGCATGCAATCCTCATTGGTTTCTCGTAAGATATTCATTGTTGCTGGGGAATTTCCCCATGGTACGTGCGAATAGAAAAACCGTCAAAATTTCCGTGTTAGTTGCAGTACATGTACATGCATATGCAACATTCTGATTTTTTTTTCACTTCCATCGTCTGTTGCAGCCAAGGTCCTGTTTGTTCAGCACTCCAACAAAGCCCTGCAGGCGTTTTTCTAAGTACAAAAACACACCGTTTTACACCTTGAATTTACAAAAAATCAATAGTTATCAATATTCACGTGGAAGCAAGGGCAGGGTAATTCCCCGAACAATAGGAATTATAGCATGAACGTGTCACATACGGATGGGTAACCCTCCTGAAATAAAAGCTATATAGTCTAAAACAGTTCCTCGTTCCTCATTTATTAATTGGATCAATCAATGATAGTCACCTGGGTGGGGTCTTTCCCGAGATCCCTTCCCATTCACGTAGGTGCCCTTCACGCGAGACCCCTCGTAGTTTCCATGGCTACCTCGCGTGTTTCAAATCGCAGCTTGAAGCTTGGCGACTATCCAATGGATTTGCACTCAGGACATGGGCTGGTGAAAACGCAATAATTAATAGTGAAGCCATTGCGGTCAATACATAACAAAATCCATGAGCAGTCACGGACTTCAAATTTGTATTGAAAAACATGCGGACGCCATTTTTTTTTTTTTTTAACATTTTGACTTTTTTCAATTTGCAGGTTTTTCGATAATGTGCTGGGAATGCAATTCGGAATACGACAGAAGATGTAGCGACCCGTTTAAAAATTACTCGTTTGTAATGACAGATTGTAGTCAACGATTTCTTGCTCATTATCCTACAGCAAACGCCTCGAGCTGCAGGAAAATCGTTCAGAGAAGTAGGTTTGCATTTCACTTCCATGGTTTCTAGAAAAGGAATATGGACAAACTTCGATTATGTGTTCCGGAAAACTTGCTCGTTGTTGTACCATATGTTGAAAATGGTTATTCCAAAGGAATTGATGCAAAAAAAATATATATATATTGAATATGTTCCTGGCCCCATTTCTAAACAATTCCAAAGATTGTTCACAGAATAAACATCTTCTCATGCTGCTTGTTTCCCAAATCTAGAAATCCATTACGCTAGAAAGCACATTTTGCTTTTTTTTTTGGCACATTTCACCAAAAGTTTATTTAAACATATGAACTGTGATGTAGTAAAATGGTGAGCACTGTAGCATTCTGCCGAGCAAGAGACAACGAAAAAAATGAAAGAAAACATCGTCCATTTTGTAGTTTTCGTCGTATCTAGAAATTTAAACCCATGAAAACAGCATCCAATGACTAAACACTCGATTTTATAGTTTGTTTTTATATTATTGAAATAGTGACCTTTTTTATGTACATGAAATTCTCAAACATTATGCCTATACTTGATGCATGATACAAAAAGATCCTAATACAGATAAAAAAGATCAAAAAACAGATTCAAAAATACTAAAATATATACAAAAAAATCAGAAAATAAATCTAATTTCTAAGAATATCTATCAACCCAGTGAAGTAGCAGACGACGCGCATTACACGCAGAGATGACAAAAATGTCTTCGCAGGGTCTTAATGTATGTACTTGTATATGCGAATTGTTTGCATGTTGAATGTTCTTAAATCGGGTTTGCCTGTAGTTCAAAACTAAGCATTATTTCGTGAAATGCTGTAAAAATGACATTGTTTATTAAAACTATGTCCACTTATTTCTGCTCATTAACGTTTTAAGGTTTTGGAAAATAGTTTGGACAACATAATTATTATAATTCATGGGTCGAAACGAAACTGTGTATATTTTAATAAGTTTAATCAGTAATTGTCAAGGAATATGGGAACTTTCGTCAAATTCCGCCTCTAGGTTAAAAACACTAATTGGTAGCGTGCTGAGTGAGATTCATTTTGCTGCATATTGAACGCATGCAGGTTCAATGAGATAATGCATAATACATTTACAGGAAACAGAATGATCACATGGTCAGACGATAGTAAACATCAAAGTGCATTAACCCCATGCTCATTAAAATGTTTCATACCTTATGTCCACTTTAGAGCTGCAATATTGTTTGACCAACCTATGCATTAAGGTTCCTTAATTTTTGCTCAGTTTTACAACTCTAAATGAGACTGAATCAATATACAAGGAATTCATTAACATAATTTGTAAAGGGGCAAATCAAGCGCTTAATAATATACTGTACATGTGCAGTAATATTAAAGTGCTTCGTATACGAAGCACTTTAGTATGTGTATTTTAGAATATGGTGAAATATACTTGCATTCTCTCAGCTATAAAACATTGTATATATAATTTAATTAATTAATGTAATTTGTTAGTTTCCCCTGTTTATGTTAGGCCCTATTAATGAAATATTTAATCTCAGCTAGACCTATATATATTTATTAGTTTACCAAACCTGGGAAATAAAGTGGAAGAGGTTTTTAGGATATCAGAACAGTTTTACAACTTATTGATATACCGCGTATAGACGTATTAATTGTTTGAAACTTATTAGCATAATTTATAATAGGTCATTACATACTTTAGATAATTTACAGCGTAATATACCTGTATAGCGACAAAATATTAGCAGATTGTAAATGCAAATTTACAAAGAGCGTGTGGACGTGTTTATTTTTGCTCTCGGATATCTGGCTATATCTCCGTCAAATTTTGGCATCCAAGGCTCATCT
>JAQGAO010008037.1:0-10724 GCA_034697705.1 Ommatoiulus sabulosus | reverse complement strand
AATGTTTCCGAGATTTGTCATTGCACGAAACATATCTTCGAAACATTTTTATGAAACCTTGTTGCGAAACACTGTTTTGCAACAATGTTTCGTTGGTGTGTACCCGCCTTAACGCGCCGTTCGGAAACTTGCATTTCAGCTTCGGAAACCTAGTTTCATTTTAAGTTCCCTCGGTGTGTATTTCCCAACATAATTAAGCGCCACGACCAGAATGTTTCGGAAACATTTTTCCCTTTCACCTGGACCTATGCTGAATGGCTTGGGGAATCATGCCATGAAACAGTGTTTGGAAACAAAAATGTTTTGCCAGTTCTGTTTGCGAAAACAAATTTTGCGAAAGATTTTGTAGAAACTGTTTCTGAAACAGTGCATGTTTCGCAGCATTTTTTAGATAATCTGTACTAGGATTCAGTTAGCATTCCCTTTCGAAGATTTAGTTATTGCAGACAATCATCCACCTTAATTTAAACACAAATATTTCTGATTCAAAAGTAGTTAGCGATGTTTCTGAAACTGTTTCAGACATACCATTTCGCAACAATATTTCTTTGGTCGGTTTGTTGTTCGGTGTGTTTGTGGTCAATCGAAGATTTCATTATTGCAAGCCATCATTTAATTAATTTAACCACAAACGAACTCCTTTCGCAGATCGTTTACTGGAAGAATTGCCGATTTTTAATGATCGATGCTCCATTAAATTTAATCGACGGTTAAATTTACCGAAGCGTGGTTTATTCACGCGTAAACTCCTCGATAAAATGTGTTAGCTTTCTGGAGATCCTAGCAACACGTGTCAACAATTCTCGGATCTAGTTCTCGTCATTTCATCAAATGGCTAACATGTGTTGAAATTTCATTCCGACATCATTTTTTCCCCCTTAATTCCTCGCAATCCGCTTTAATAGCTCGTTTTCTGCTACGTAGTTTCAACTAGGTCGAGAATTACCAACTGCATGCCTGGTATATTCCCAGAGAAGATAATCTGCTGGATTTTTTCTTTTTTTTTTTTTGTTCGTTTTGTGCAGCGTCACATTTTTATGAGAGCTATTACAAGCATATAAGTAGCCAATGCATCAGCATTTTTAAGTTGACAAGAGCGTGTCAACGCCTTTAAAGTACACACACGCCGCAGTTGCCATGGTTTTGGGCTAACAACTTTTATTGTTCGTAATGAACTCCGAAGGGGAAAACTGCCTTTCGGCTGGAGTATTTACCAACGATGGCGTAAAATTACCTTAGGGCACTATAAATGGGACTGCGACTATTTTTTTTTTCTGAAATGAAATGTTAAGTAAAATGCCACTCGAGCGTGGGGCATGATGCCCCGAAAAAAATCTGCATTAAACTTGCATGATTTTTAACTCCCACATCACCGTATATCCATCCTTACGTGACTTTTCCGCTAAATTTCACCGTCCCCCGCATGGCGGGCCTTTATTTACAATTCATTTAAAAATGACTGGCCAAACCCCTGCCCACGCCTACGGTATGCATTATTATTATTATAAATTTATATACATTGCTGGAAAATGTACGTGCATTCATAAAACGGCTGGGACAAAAGCAAATTAAAGATACGTTTAAAATGTCGCATTTAAACTTTAATGAACGTACGCGTATAATCTTTAATTCATGCTATTTTTGTATTTTTTTTTTATTCTCTTTCAGATTGTTAAGGTTTATTTGTACGTTTATATTGCTCGTGTCCGTGCTGCGTTCACTTTGTATATCTGATAAAACATGTTTACTCGGAATTATACGCTGATGTGAAATAAAGGAAAATTCACGGAAAAACATTGATCTTAATGTTAATTCAAATCAATATTATTTCGCATGGACATACTGTAGTAGTTACTATTCCGGGTAATTCATAAGTCCATTTCAGGCTGTTTATATGTTAAATTGCATTTAAGTAAATTTAAACATATATACGCTGTAAAATGTATTGAGAAGTCTCTGAGGCACTTGCTAATGTACCTTTGGTTGACTTTGACATTTGTCTTCGAGGTCATTGAAATTGTATCTTATGTACTGTATTATTCACGCTACATTGATGGTTTCAATTATTCACGCTACATTGATGGTTTCAATTAGAGAAATGATAAGTACCCATTAGTGAGCACATGACATCAAATAGTTTTAAAATCGGACCATAATCAAAAATGTTACAAGGAAAAGAAAAAGTTTGCCGCCCCTACAAAAGACTTTCCGGCAAAGCACATCTGCTTTGCTCTTAGGCGCTTAGGGTCATGTGGGCTTTCCTGCATGGCATTAGTATGTTCAGCTGGAAAGCCCTTTCTAGGGGCAGCTCATATGATTTTATTTTCCTCATAACGTTTTTGATTATGGATATTTTAAATCTGTTTGATGTTTTATGATCACAAAAGGGCACGTATTATTTCAATAATGGAAACAATCAATGTAACATGAATAATAAAAGTTCAATTTCAACGACTTTCATGACAAATGTCAAGGTCAACAAAATGAACATTATCAGGTGCCCCATAGCTTTCTCAATACATTTTATATGTGTCTGAAGTTACTTAAACGCAATTTAAACATATAAACAGCCTGCAATGGACTTAATGAATCTCCCGGCACCCGTAAATATTAGAACCTTTCATATGATGTCTTCTTATGTTGTCCCTTGTCGAATCACAAACCTTGTGACATGTGACATGAAAAAAAATGTAATTTCGTGCTAATTTGAAGATCTCCGTGCTCAGTGTTTAGCTACAGGTAGATTACATTTCAGAACCAATAATTCGTTAGCTAGCTACTCGAAACACTGTAGGTTGTCGAAACGTTTCATGGATCTATTTGTGCATGTCTGTAGAGTTTTCCATAATCGTTTAATGACCTTTTCCGTTGAAAGAGGCTTTTCCGGGATGAGGTCACGATGAATTACATGTACTTTCATTTCGGTTTTGGTCGCTTAGCATGTTCCAAATCGTCGGAAATTTACGCCGGGCGCGCCCATTAAGAAATACAACTGGAATGAGAGTTTTGCACGCAGTCATTTTCCACTAGCTTATTTACTGAAGTCCATTAGTTAATTTCCCTTATCTATTAGATGAACGGGGCCAGTGCTTTTCGCTTTTATTTGGCATTTTGCAAAACGAGCTTTATTCCTCCAAGTCCTTCTTCGTACACCGTGTGCACTTAAGTTATATTTCATAGCCCAGATGCTGAAAACCTCCTCTCCGAACGTGCTGAAGAATGTGTTTGGAAGGCAATGCGCTAGGTAATTACCCTCTATAAATAATGGCATTTCTCGATTCCCTCGACCTGTTGGGGGATGGCGTCTCGCAGCATCAACAAAAGCTCTGATGAATTACAAGATTTCGAATAAACTGTAGCAAGGCATGAAGGCTGCTTCATATCTAAACGAAACACTCGTTCTTATCAATGAGAGGCAGTGGTTAGGGAACACTATGAGGGGTTGCTCCTGCCCTAGTCGCAGGAAGGAAACAACGGGCGTGTGACGTCATTTGTCGAGCAACTTTTTGGATATCTCCCTCTCTGATGAACAAAAAAATTTGGTCGTGGTTAAATTATCACGCAAATTGAAATCGCTTCCTGCGCACGTAGGAAATTACGAATCGAGCTGGTTTTATGGCCCTCAAACTACTTCCCGAGGTATACTGTTTGCATAAACTTTTCATTTTTAAGCCTGTTAAAATGGGCGCCTAGAATTTTAATCCTGGTTTTGAATGGGTACATTTTGAGATTGTTGACGAGTATGACCTTCTCGGTTTTGTTTTATGAAAAATCTCGATTTCTCAACTGAGGAGTTTTCATAAAACTGTTATTCCCGATTCTGTTTATGAGATTACAATGGGAAATTAACCGAAATAACGTTAGTTAAGTGTAGCGAGTTTTTTCAAGTTAAAGTTGATTTTAGATTTTAGGAGTCAATGCTGTACCATGCTCACCATGGTACAACATCATGGTAAATTAATGTTTCGATATATTTGTTTTAATATAATTTTGAAGGAACATTCGAATCATTGTTAAAATACATTTTTATTTACATGTAGTTTAGTAAATTGGAATTGGTTGGAGATTAATATTAAAAATTTAAAAGCATAGTTTCGAGACAAAATGTGCGATAGTTATCTGCGAATTTCGACAGAAAATTCTAGACTTTAAGCTGATTTGGAAAGACCTTAAAAATGGAATATGATCTTAAAAATGTAAAAGTAAAGCTTTATAAAAATTAAGTATGTTCATAATTTGGTTTTCTAATTATGTTTACATTAATGTTATTATTATTATTATTATTTTTGAGTTTTTCATGTGCTTTAAATTTACGGATAATAATATTTACGTCTCGAAGCATTTAAGTCTGAGATGATAAGGCACGTATTAACTGACCAATATCATCGGTCATTTGACCTTGAAATTGTTTCGTGAATTACATTGACTGCGCGCAGTTGTTTTATTTTAATGTGAGGTTTTAAGATAACATCATTCGGTTCGTTTGACGTTTATAAACTACAACTCTGTGTGCATTAAGACATGATCATGTCAAGTATTTGTTACAAAATAGTTTCATACACGCTCGATATTTTTCTTCAGATTTTCCTAATTTCCCAAAACCCTTTTTCAGTGATATATAGCGGTCCACGGTATATGCACTACGTTGCTCTAAATGTTTTTGCATCCATCTTGCCAGTTTTGTAATCGTGTCTAAACATCGTAGATGCTAGACGAGTGTATTAAGCCAGCAATATCATAATGCACACTGAAGTGATCCTTTTTTGTCACTTTTCAGTGGATGTTATGCTCCAAATAAAGCTTACTAAAATGCGAATTTGTCATTTGAGTCTCAAACGTAGATCGTGATACCCCAAACTCTTAGTGCTGCTTTCAGACGAGGAAATCCTGTCAACCTACATGTAGATTTTTGCCTCTTCAACTTAATAACAATTGTTTACTCTTTATTCTATTTTGAAACATTACAATCATTTTATTTGTTAGCAAGGTCGAATGATCCGCAGTTTGTTTTTTAAGTGGAAATTTTCTTTACCGTGCATTTTTCTCCTTCTGGTTTTAAAACAATTTGCAATATAACCTCTCACGAAATTTACTTAATTATCTAACTAACGAAGAAATCCCGGGAGCAATTACTGATGTGGAATTTGCTGTTGTAAAAAAAGTAATTACTTCGTTCTCGGAGAATCTATTATCGGATTTAAATATAACACGATGCATTGCTCGTTGAATTATTTATTACATTTACCTGTTAGTCTTTATATTAATGAGATTTAACAGATTTGTTTTGGTTAAACTTGGGTTTGCGACTGAACACTTATAAAACGTATTTTTGAAGTAACATTCGAGTCGTTATTAAAATGCAAATAGTAAATTTGGATTTGGTTTGAGACAATCTTTTGTTAAATAAGCTACCCCGGACCTGGAAAACCTGGAAAAGTTAGGAAAATTTAACTTCTTGTTGTTGGCATAATCTAAAATTAATGTTTCTACGTGGTTAGCTCGGCCCCATCTTTTTTAAAAAAAATAGCAGTACAAATTTGCAACATTTTCAGAGGACAAATTTGCTAAAAATTACAGTATTAAAAGTACAAATTTGCTATATTTTCCACGTTTTCCGCCGTATAGAATCGTAAAATTTGAACAATTACCGAAAATAAATTTTCATCAGATTCTGAGGACAAATTGGCAAAATTCCAAACCTTTTCCAAGTAAAACGTTTGAATATTTACAGCCTTTTCAGAGTATAAATTTGCAAAACATTCAGCATTTTCCGAATACGAATACAGTATATAAGCTTTCCAAAACCTTTTCATACTAGTTTTGCAAAACAATCGTGAATAACATTAGCATATGTCAATTTTGTCGCTGGTCAGGGAAATTTGTTTAAAACCCTGGAAAAGTCAGGTAAATTGACTATGAAATTTCTGATAGAAACCTGTTGAAGTATACATGTATAGCTCCGATACATAATTCTCGGTGGTTTATCTTCGAATTTTGGCAGGAAATGTGGGAATTTAAGCTTATTTGGAAAGAGCTTTGCAGTATCTTAAAAATGTAAAAATAAAGCTTCGAGACAAGATATACGGCAGTTAATTCGCGGATTTCGACAGCAAATGTCAAGACTCCACGCAGTCCAAAATTGCCTGCCGAAGTCCAAGCGTAAAAGATGAACCGTTCAGTAGGTGTAATTTAAAAGCAATTTCAATTTAAAATAATATTTTAGCCACTAAAAATAGCGCGTTTTCAAATATCGAATCCTTTACAGAGGACATAAATCTTGGTGGAAACGTCCCCATCGCTAAAAGGCATTTTTCTTCGGGAAAAAAGCTTTCATTTGCCCAATGAGGCTGCATTTTACTGTCGATAAAAGAAAACCATTTTGTCCACCATCAAAGCCATTCTTAAGTTGAAATTCTTGGATATCTTCCTCGGTTTGCCGCATTCAATCGCGTGGATTTTCTTCGCTACAAACCATCGAGTTTTTTTATTTTTATCTGACTTAGCCCAGATCGGATTCTTCTTCGGGAGTATTGAGCCTTCAACGCAGCGTGGGGTCATTGACCATCCTACGTAAAAATTTTATTCTTTCTTCGGGAAATTTTTTGTTCATTTAAAAAAAAAAGATTTCATTATTTTATCGATCGCATTCTCTAAGACGGGGGTTAGCCGAGATTAAGGTCGCGACATTCATCCTGTCGGTCAACCATAATGGACAAAGAAAATAATTGGATTGATCCTGACATTCGTCCGGTGGAAATTAATTGTTTTATGACCATCTTTTAAAAACTACATTTCTAAATGTGTGATATAATTTAAAGGTTTTAATAAGTTCATCAGGGATGCTAAGGAAATCATTAACGCGGTTTTCAAGTTTATGGCTATAAATATGACCACGAATCACTTGTTGGTTCTTGTTTAATACATGTACAATATATAAAAAATATCTATTTTACCTCATCACTGCTAAACATTTCTTATCGTTAATTACGAGGGGTGTTCATTACGTTTCCACAATCATTTTTTTTTAAAACATGACTACATGGATTTTAATAAAATGTGGTAGAGAAATATCTGTAAACTTTACATATTATGCCATCGTTCTGGCATCGAGTGTAATGCCTCGCTCAGAAAACGTTTAATCCAAAGCATTTGTGACAGACACTCAAAGTCCACTTCTCTCACTAAATTGACCACTTGTCTGTCTATTTCTGAACTTTTCAATACATTCATATACCGAACGTTTGGACATTACTCGGACCTCACACATTTCACACATTTCTGCTCCTGAAACGCCTTCAAAAGTTGAAAAAAAAAACGCTGCTGGGCTACTATCTCATCGGAGTCCATTTTTGCTTTCCAGTTATAACCACATACAATTTTTGAAACACACCTTTAAATCTTGAAATATTTTCAGGAATGTTGGAAGAATTTTTCCAAAAAAATTTCATTAAAATCTATGAACTTAATGAACACCCCTGTTACAACTTTCGTAACTGATGTTTCGTTGCAGTCTTCACGTATTTAACGTCGTTACATTTGTTTTTACGTACTTGCAATTTTCCTTTATTTGTCAGAAAGGAATGCACGAACTGTGATTTTGTATTTTATGAGAATTTACTTAATGGAGAACTTAATTTACACGCTAACATATCCGCGATAAAAGCGATCAAATTTATCGTTGGATTACCAGGAAACTGTAAATAACGTGGTAGAAGTTCAATTTTTCAAATGTAGTTTTTTTTTAATTTCCTAATGCATATACTGTATGTGCATTTGCATTCCGAAATTACTTTTATTACGTTTGCTAATGCTTCGAGTGACCATTCGTTTTCCTCGCCATGAAAAGCTCGGTGAATTTATCGGCGTAATACAGACATAAGAGATATCTTTCGTTATTTATTGTACGGTAACGATCAATTTCAGTTTAGTATTGACTTCTGTGCCAGACTTTGTACATCGGCAGCTACCTGCTTTAACAGTATCGTCCCTTTATTGCGGCTGTACATAAACCACGAGTCGTGGTCGATCGCTTCCGGTTTTCTGACAATTGGTCTTATGCTGGCCATTAGTGAGTGATAGATGAAAAAATATTGGATTTTTTTTTTGGCGGTGCTATTTCTTATTTTTTACCACGCTTTCATTCATTATGCCGTTAGACGGGAAATGATATCCACACCCTGCTCCGATGCATGCTTACAATATGTGAAATATTACGTTTAAAAAAACGCAACTTATTAAACGGCACGATTTGCAGCACCGCACCTGACAAACTCCATCTTTTATGATGACTGATGAAAAAGTAGCTTTTTATCGTGATGGACTCGTTATTTCGATTTTTTAGACCAAGTACTCAGCTCGGTCACTTACAATCCATTACGCCCATGTAGGATACAGCTTATAATTTTTTTTACCAGAACCGTGACCGAGTCGTTGAAGTCCAGTAAAAAAATATTTGCAAACGCAGCGCATAACAGATTAGGTGGATGGATATGTCAACAGTAGTGGGCCCCGTATGCTTATAGGCGAATTAACAATGAAGCAATTAGTTTAGTAAATGAAAAAGTTAGATTAGAGTCGCCCAAAATAGCATAAAGTTAAGTTCGTAAAGAGGCTAGAAGTCCACTTCCTAGTTCCGTAAAAGCATTGCATGGTACGAAAAATAAATGCCATAATTACGATGGAAGTAATAAACCTCGAAATGAAAAAAAAAATGACCATATTTAAAATTTTCAGTCTACAAACCAGCAATTGTTTCCGAAGGAAAAGGGTTTCAGCTGGCCATTCAGCGCATTGTTCGATCAAAGCATAAATGACTAATATCGCCTACGATATTTCTGATGTAACGGTAATTTCCAGAATCGCTTTATAATGATCATTTCAGACGCAGTGGTGCGTTTGTAAGTGCGAATCAAGTTAATTCTTGAGCAGTGAAAAGCACTTAAGTCTAGTTCACACCAGGCCAATTATACAACGAACTTACTGCAAATGACGTCGTTTCGCAAAAATTATGTACTTCTCGACGCTAAATTTAACGCAGGGACAAAAACTAAAGCGTTTTTTTTCTCGTATGCTTTTAATAAGCACTTAACGTAGAGGGCTACGAGCCCATTACACCAAAACCCTCACAACCGATCATAAAGCAGAACTGTTTTATATAGATTTGCGAATCATTCTTAATATCATTTTTATACTCTTTAAATGTTTAGTAAGGTTCATACATGAATTAGCATTCTCTAATTCCATACTTGTCTCAGTGCACTGTATGTTTGAGAAATTTATTTAACATCAACTTTCATATAATTTATTGAAAATAACTAACTAGCATTAACCTAACCTATAACGGCAGTATTTATGATCACATTTTAAGAAGTCCATTTTTCAAAAAGTGCCGGAAACATCCCAAATTTACGAATGAAACTGAACACCAACATGACAGGACATGATACAAGGTGACGTATTAGATATTTAATACTTATTCGTATATATTTATTACGAAATATCTTTACGCCTATCGTCTGCGAGCCATTGTTTGAACGAATTCAGTGGGCGTGTAAGTCAACACCGAGTGAAACTTTGCGTAAGATGTCTTTATAAAAACTGCACAAAATATCGCCGAATGTGCTGCAAATTGTTACCCCATTTAATATCTGGAGGCATTTTTGCTCCTCCAGAACGTGTTTACCTTATTACCTCTCACTTTGTTAGCTCCGAGCAAACCGTTATTACTGAGCACCCCATGGAAATGGATGTCGAAATAATTCAACTTTGAACATCATCCAATCCTCGAAGGATGTTGAACGTGGGCTATTGTTTTTGCTCTATTTCTACAGGGGCTTTCGTGTAAATTTCGTGCCCTTCGGTAATTCGTGCCTAGTTGATTATTCTGCCTTCTCTTTACGCATCTATTGGGAATCTATTACTCGACCTCACGTCCAAATGCCATATTGTTTGGGGCGCCTCTAATGACTTCATTATGTTTCCCCCGCCTGGTATATAAAAATTCTATTACTCGTTATGAGGGCCGTAAATGGCAACATTCAATTATTTGTTATTAGGTGGGCGACAAATAATTGCAAAACTAATGGGATATGTCGCTTGTTTATTTTCTTAATACGGCCAATTGACCTGTTGAATTGCCCGAAGTGGACGAATAAGCGAAATGGGACACCCGAGTTGCTGCCAAGCGTTTTCTTCCTCCGACTTAATAACGTGATTATGGGCGAGGAAAAATACAATCATTTTCGCGCTTTTTAGGCGAAGAAAACACGTGACCCTCGAGTACGTGTACGCCCCAGTTTATAGACGGGCGGAGTGGACTGAGCAAATGTTTCGCAGCATTCAAGTTACGGACAACTTTGACACGGGCCGTTTACCAGTGTTCCCTTGGCCATCTGGAAAACCTGGAAAATTTAGGGAACTTGAAAATGACGGGAAAATTAAGGGAAAAGTCAGGGAAGAATGACTTAGTTTAAAAAATGTCAAGAAAAATCCACGTACACTTGTATTTATGTTGTCACATTCCAAAATGTATGCTTCTATGTGGTTATCTCAGAACCCGTTTGCAAACTTTTTTGAAAAATTGTTAGTACAAGTTTGGAAAATTTTCAACAGTTTCCGAGGACAAATTTGCAAATTTTTCAACAGTTTTCGATCTTCATCTTCTATCATCAAGTGGTTGGCATTGAACTCGCAATTAGACGCCTTAAATTACCGCAACCAGAAAG
>JAQGAO010008036.1:0-10724 GCA_034697705.1 Ommatoiulus sabulosus | reverse complement strand
CTTCCTTGTTGGACTTCGACATCCGCCATAAACCTCTACTACCCACCCCAGCTGTCTCTAACTTCCCTGTATTCCTTCCTCCTAATACGCATCTGAAACGCAAGTTGAAGACATCCACCATCAGCTGTCCGCCAAACTGTACGAGAAAAAGATGGACGATCTTTCCCAATGATCTCGGTCGAAGATTTACACTACAACAATATTTGGAAAAAATTCCTGATGAAATTGTAAATGATCGTGAGCATTTCCAAGAATACAAACGTTATAGGAAGGACACCCTTAGCAAGAGTGTCTGATACTTATGTCCATCCTACCTATAGCGATCGAGACTTTAATGCGTGGAATTTGCTTTGGTCCTACAACCTCCCAGCTCAAGGCAAGGAAATTTGTTTCTATTGCGTGAAGATTGTGAAACAATACCATGAATGCCTCAACCATTGGGATTTCCCCTAGGATTCCAAAATTGGATATGGCGGTTTTAACAACCATGTGCACTCGAGCTAATAGGTTACATCTTTAATTTAGCTATAGATTCTACGCAAAATAATCTCGCGCCATGATTTTCACCCATCTGCAGTTTTATTGGTACGTTAATTAAAAAGTGATTATTTAAAAGTGAATGCGAAGAAGTGTCGATTAATGTAGTTTAATATGCTTCAGATTTATCGAGATTACCTTAAAGCCAATTTAAAAAACGCGTTTTATGAGCGTACAATTTCGCAAAAATTGCGAAGCTCGGATCGAATGAAGCGCTGTGGGATAGACAGCAACGGCGAAACTGGAATATCAATAACAGATAGTCTATAAAAGCAATTGTATTAAACTTGAAAGTTTTCATTTAACGGTGATCATCAACCCTTTTCTGATGGACACCAAAAAGGCAATGTTTAATTCATAAATCTACGATTTTTTAATGATAAATTCTGTGTTATTTTTAAAAACTTTAAATATTACAAACGAAAAAGACTACAATTTAATATGCACTCATTTAAGTTACGCTTTTTTTCAAGTAAATGTAACGTAAAATTTTTATAACAGCTATTTAAAGGTTTCATAGAACTATAAAAATTACTTCATTATTGTTTTTTTTATATTTTTTAAATGATATTGTCTTTATTGACAAAAACGTAATTATATTGTTATCAATTAATGTTCAAAAGTTTGATAACACGATATTACATATAAATTTTCCCACAATGTATTAAACATGCAGTTGCATGTTTGTTATTAATTATTGTTAATATTTTTGCGTGCCTGTATAAAATTAATTTAACAAAAACAAAGGTTTATATCTAATTCATCCTCATTTCAGCTTGCGTTATCCGATATCTGTCTTTTACAATTAAATTTGGCGAATAACCATATAACTCTTAAGATAGTTAATTATTTTGATCATCAACATATTGTTTTTATATAATGCTTTAATGCCATTTTGATAGTTCTGTCGGCTAGATTTTTTACATTATTTTAAAATCAAATAAAGAGCTAGCTTATAATAAGCGCTTTCAGCTGTTTGTTTTCTTTTATGGTTTCCAAATACCATTAAATGGCGAAGTACGTAGCTCATACATATTCTTCTAATTATCATATCAGATTAATAATTATTCATTTGATTTAATGTCATACATTTAGATATACATTTATTTCTAGATACATGTGCACAAGCGCATAGTGAGAATTCAATTTTATTTTTCCACCATGCCTTGCATACCGCTCATAATAACCACAAAGTTTAAGTTTGAGCCATCACCTGAAGATGTGCAAGTTTGACCCTATCCACCATGGTCATCCTCTTCTAACTTATCACCCATCCCTACTTAACAGTGGAACTTCCTGTTCATAAGCCATTCTTCGAAGGAGATGGCTTGCGCTTGCAGGCTTCTAAAGCACCAGTATGACATCAAGCACTTCAGGCCTGTGTGCAAGTTCTTGAAAATCAAAATAGAATCGAGAAAAGGTGGGACTATTGCCCTGCATTAACGGCCCTACTTTAGAAGATTTCGATCTTTTCATAGGAATCCGGTTCTGGAGGGTTCAAAAGCCCATTAAGTTCTGGTCGGAGGTCAACATCTTCTACCAGCCAGACTGCCAGCTGTTGGGACCTGAGTGAAAGAATTCAATTCAATTCAACTCAGTACCCTACAGTCAGCAACTAAATGCCATATGGTATTGGGGTTGAACCCATTTTCAGGAAAAAGCTCCTACGTCAGTTGCGATCGACTTAGACATCATTGTTAAATTGAACTTGAATTAACTTTAAACTATCGTCAGAAAGATTATTCCATCGTCTAATCGCATGCGAAAAGAAAGACCAATAGTAAGCACCCGTTTTAGCACAGAGCTCAGCCAGGGGTTTAGAATGATTTATGCCTACTTCTACAGTGGTTGTTAGGCATGAAGATATGGGACACAAGATGCGAGTAAGAAGGTTGATTGAAACATTTAAATAAGCCCATAGATAAATTTTCTCGTCTCGCTCTCAATGAGTCCCAATTGGGGACGATGAGTCCAGTTGGGGGCGAACGAAGTAGTGACGAGCAGGAGTATTTAGAGATAAAGGAAAGTGAAATGGAATAAGGGGAAGCAGAAAACGAAGCAGGAAGACAGTATGTGCAATGTCCATATTATTTTGAGTCCCCAGTCATTGAGGAGAGGATCAGAAGCATGCCGTATGCGAGTCGCTCTGGTGACCGACGAAACTCGACACAGGCACAACTATTGGGGCAGTCACTGGCAGTGGTTCGAGCGTGTGATGCAGCGGATCGTCCACCCGAACTTACATTGGGTCACAGCTGAAGTTTAGAAATATTCCTGGCGGCTGCGGCGAACACCACGATTTGGCCATCCTATGGAGGCAAATGCCATGTCGCACAGCATCGTGTGTCCAGATCCCCAGTGAGGAGATAGTGATGCAAGAATTCGGCGAGTGGCGTCAGGAGGGGATACCGCTATAGAGGAAACCAAAAAAAGTGTCAAAGGTCTTCAGTGGTTGGATTGGATAAATCGTGATTTCCCTGAAGATGATACAATTCGCCACGCTTAAAACCGGTGGTGAAGTTAAGGTGGAATGTGATTTTGCTAGAATAATACATGCACATACAAGTGTTTTCATGTTTTGTACTAACATCTTTTTTTATCTTTTAGATTCTGGGGAAATATAAAGCTGACTGTTTCCAAGCATCCTCTAACACAGTGTATGGGTTTCATGGGTGCTACTTCCTATGCTGCCCAATTCGACCGTAGGACACTGAATCTCAGGGTTCTTTGCGGCAGGTTGGCATATAAATTAAATGAACAACACCTGTTTGGTTCAGCTAAAAATTCAGAACGTGCGTAGTGTAACAATCGCCCGACTAGAGTAACACCACGGCGATTAATATGTCCTTCCCAACACATCGGTCATCCATCAACGAAGTGGCTGGCGAATACCCTCATCGTCCGTAGCCAAGGAGACGCACAAGGCACCACCAGGTTCGAACATCTTGGCAAAAGTACAAAGGAATGAGAAAGGAACAAAAAAGGACGTCAGCGAGGACAAGACCAAATCCGCAGGTGCAGGCCACATCCACTATTCAAAGCCAACAGAAAATAATCCCGTACTTTTAATCTTAGATGAGCATGCCACACCCACAAAGAGAACATTTAGTTAGTTGAAATGGCAAGGGCCAGCCATGTTCACATTCTGGTCATACCAACTCACACGTCCCAACGCCTCCAACCTTTAGATGTTATCCTCATGCTTCCATTGAGTTCATACTACTCTCAGGCAGTTAAGTGTTGGCTTCGAAATAGTGCAGGAAAAGTTGTGACATTGCATGAAGTTAGTCATCTGTTTGGTTATGATTTAACTTCTGGGTATAAAGAATAACTAGTTTATCACCATATTGATAAGTTATGCAAAAAATTTAGTTCATAAAATGGCCTACACTAAATGAGTTCTGGTTTGCACTGAGAAAATAGTTGTTCGAATGAATTTTAGTGGGAATTTAAATTCGAGAAATTGACTTTTTCCGTCTTTTCTTTGTTTTTTGAAACTCTATATACTATATTCGCCAACTCTCGAATTTAAATTTCCACTAAAATTCTTTCGAACAACTATTTTCTCATTGCCAATTACCAGAAGTCATTTAGTTTAGGCCATTTTATGAACTAACTTTTCTGCATAACTTATCAATATGGTGATAAACTAGTTATTATTTTTACCCAGAAGTTAAATCATCATAATTTATTTGGTAAAAAATAACCAAATGGCCAGAAATCCCAATCTCATAATCTTGAATCTAAACGTTTAGAATTTGTTTTTAGAACTTGTTTTTCTGCACATAGTTCGCTTGCTTACTTAAATTTGTTGCACATCCTATAATTAAACTCAATGGTGAAAAATCATACTTGATTTAAGGGTATTTTAAAAACATACTTTGAATGTTTGCCGTATCCAAGTTTGGTAGATCATGAAAAAAATACGCATATAAAGCACACGAAAGACATTCTATGTGAAATTTGTACTGCGTGTAGCTCGATCTGGCAAGCTATCCACAGCTTAATTTCAGTAAAAGTAACTAATAGTAATAAGTGACATTCCATTGCTTGATGAAGACAAATTTCCCATACGTCACTCACGTAGTCATTTATTTTCCAAATCAGATATTTTATTGCACTCTGGTGGCCAGCATTTTTCATTTTCTACTCGTTTTCTGTTCATTTCATCTGTAGTAATGAAGTTTCTCAACATTCCCTTTAATTTTTAAGGATATAGGCAAGACTATACATTTCAGAATTTCTTTTTATGGAAAAGTTGATTATTTTTTGAAAATGTTGATTTTAGTTTATCAAATGCAATATCATTTTTCTGAAATGACTGTATCGTTTTCTTTCATGACAGTATATTTTTTTTTATTAAATGACAGCATATCCTTTTCCTAAAATGACAGTATAATCTTTTCGCAAATGGCAGTAATTTTTTTCAACTTAGTCTAACAGATTTTCTACAATTTAAATATTTTTTTCTCATATTTTAATCTATTTTTAAATGCCCTGAAAGGTAATACAGGGTTGCTACCGACCTGAGAAGTCAGGGAAAGTCAAGGAGTGTCAGGGAAACGGTCAGTGGTCAGGGAAAGTCAGGGAAAATCACTGATATTAGCGATTTCCGAGCCCATTTTCCGAGTAGATACTTACAAAATTTTCCATTTGCAAAATTTTTACGTGTATAAATGTACACAATTTTCCTCGTTTTCTGAGTATTAATTTGAAAAAATTTCCATGTTTTCCTAATACAAATTTGCAAAATTTGCCATGTTTTCCGAAAAAATTTGCAAAATTTTCTACGTTTTCTGTGAACAATGGTGTCTGGAAAGAACCCCAGACCATGACAAGCTCACTTTAGAGGCTAAAATAGATCGCTTGCCAGCATTCTTATCTAGAAAGGCGGCAGACCTGGCTGGGTCCAGAAACAAAGATGGTTATGTTAACCCTGCAACAAGGACAGCTGTGTACTCTGCTACTGCCCAAGCCGCTATGGTGCCACCTCCGTTACCATACAGGTATAAAATTTAATAAAGAGGTTTACATTTAAAATATTGTAGACCATAACAATAAATACTTTTTGGTTTACTTTCTAGGGCAAGGAAAAGGAATGTAGGTACATTTACGCTGGCAGGCAGCGTTGAGCAGCTGGAGCAAAGAAGGGGAAAAAAACAAAAGTAAGTTGCACTGAAATTCTCTCTATTTTTTAATGTAATGTAGTTACTTTTTATTAATAATACATTTGATTTAATTACAGAAGTGCTGAGATGACTGCTTCTGATGTGGGATATTTATCGGAAAGCAACAACTCAAACATTTTGAATGGGACCGAAGAGTATGGGTTCATGGGCCTTCAACCAATCATGGGGCCATCTGCCTATGCTGTACCTGAAGGCTCAGCATCTCAGCCAGCGTAAGTGTGGAAAGTTATTTCTCTGTTATTGTCTTTAAAAGTCAAACCAAATTAACATGTAATTTTTTTTATTTTAGGATATCAGGATTTTACATGCCACTGTAGGAATCATTGTCATGCATAAACATGCATGTTATGGGCAAATTATTGGCCATCATCCTGTTTTCTCTTTGTGTTTTTTTCAATTTAATTTTTTGTTTCATTTTCTTGTTATGTAATAAACGCATATGAATTTGTAATTCAGTGATTTTGCTTTTAATTATTTAGATATTACATCCAAGATGCTTGACTGGTGGTGCGTAAGTGGAGTGTAAGTGATCAGTCCACTTACACACTTTGGTCCGTAGGGGGAGAGTAAGCAATGCGTAGGCAAACTGTATGGGGTCAGTAGCAGGCTGAAACTGCTACTGTCCCTTTACAGTTTGCCTACGCACTGCTTAATCTCGCCCTACAGTCCACTTACACACCTAGGTCTGTAGGGGGCGAGTAAGAAGTGCGTAGGCGAACTGTATGTGGTCAGTAGCACAACTGTAAGGGGAGAGTTGGCTTACTAACCCTGGCCTGTATTGGGAGTGTAAAATGGCCAATTGGGGCGTAGGAGGAGAGTAATAGGGATGTAGAGGGACAGTAGCCTGCTACTGGTCCTTTACAGTTCGCCTACTCACTGCTTACTCTCCCCCTACAGTCCACTTACACACCTAGGTCTGTAGGGGGAGAGTAAGCAGTGCGTAGGCGAACTGTATGTGGTCAGTAGCAGGCTACTGTCCCTCTACATCCCTATTACCATGCACTACTCTCCTATTACGCCCCAATTGGCCAATTTACACTCCCAATACAGGCCAGGGGTAGTAAGCCAACTGTAAACCTACTCTCCCCTTACAGAAGTGGTCTGTAGAGACTACGCTCCTACTACTCACCAATGGCTCAAAATTTTCACCAGGGCAGTGTCACTGGCGTGTTCCAAACAGCCGATCTCTGGCTATGACACCCATCAGAACGGCCAACTTTCGTCTGAAAATATATGCTTGGGGAAGATTTATCGGCACGAGTTTAACCTGAACAAATGCCGAGTCGATTTTTCCATTAGAAAAGAGGATGGTATATATTAGGGTTAGCCGATAAATCAATAGGCATGGTATTTGTCTATATGCAGAGGAGACGTCTCTTCGCACTCGTCCGAGGGGCGAATTAAACGCGATTCAAAAGTTAGCGCAGTCAATCACGGCGTTAGCAAAAGCTCAACTTCATTCGATGGTGAATTATGAAAATGGAGAAGAAATGCAAATGAAGGAGCAACCAACAAGCAGTTTATATGCCAACGCCATCTGCACAAATATGGGAATTTTAACAGCTGCTTTTTAAAGGTTCTCGGAAAATTGCCAGATACATACATGATATGGGAAACAGAAACTGCGTGCGAAGAGGGGCAATGCCTACGTTATATTTGCATAAAACAGCGCAGGCGCAATGAGGGCACTGTCCTCGCAACTTCCGAAAGCTGGGCAATGGAGGGAACGTCGTCGAACCCGAGATCCACCTGCAAGAGGAAAACAGCGCGATGTTGTCAACCTAGAACTTCCGAATTCCAACGACCAAAACAAGACAAGCTCGATCGCGTTACGAGGTGGTAAAGACGTCGAACAAAATTCATCAGATTTTTCAGCGAAATGCAATTGCCCGGTGATTTTCAGCCAGAAAAAGTGCCCACGCTGCGAGGTTTCCATTGTGCGTGAAGAGAAAAATGCATTTTCCCGTAGATTTCTGCGTGAAAGAATGGGAAAACAGCTATAGTAGGATAGGGAAAACGGCTATACGATTTCTCCTCGAATTTTTTTTTTTGGCATGTAGCCATGCAAAGTAGTCTTCTGAACATCCGAAGTATTAAGTTTTGAGAAATTGAAGGAAACGAATGAGAATGAGACAACGAAGGTACATATAGATATATTACATAGAAGTGAAAGATAGAGAGAAAATGTACGTATAAAATTATATATGAGTTGGAGAAAATGGTGAAAAGTTAGAGAGAAGGGAAGAAGAAGAAGAAGAAACGCACGAAGACAGTGACTTTCCATCATCGATGCTCACTTCAGGATTAAGTTTCCTCCGTATTGATTATTTCATATTTTGGATGATGATTATGCAAATTTGGGCAGGCACCATTTCATTCGTAAATTTCAATAGAAACATACGTTGAAAGGGAAAATGAGCTGCTGAGATGAAATGTATCAATGGCATCAGGGGCATTTGCCAACATGCCCATATTTATGCAAATAAAAGACACGTCTCCATTTAACTTCATTCTGACGCTATCAAACGAATCACCATTCTGCCTTTGGAAAGCATTATCAACTTTCAAAATTCCGTCTAATGAAAATCTAATCCTCAGTTTAAAAACCATCCCGTACATTTTAAGTGATACGTGTATACATGTTCATAAACATGTACGTACTGTATAGCCTATATCTGATACGTATGGGAACAAAATGTTCCAAATATGCATTTAAAATGCGCTCCAAAATACTCGCGGAATGTGTTAAATTGCAGCTATACACGTATAAATCAATTATTTGAAGCCATTGATGTTTTGTTCATTTAAAAAGCTTTCCGACAACTAGCGAGATGAGTAATTTGCAGAGAATGAATCAATTTCCATTCAAAATTGTTCTCCGGAGATGCAATTTGTTCAAACTGCTGATGATGTCATCTCGCGGTTCACTGCCAATTAATGCGATCACATCCACTTAAATACAACTGACAAAACATTTTAAACACGTTTTCTATTTGTTGTTTCTTATTTGCCCAAATGTTAACTTTTGAAAGACAGCTTTTTTAAAAAATAAATTCGAAACAAAAGATACATTTTTATTCGTCGGCGCGAGAGTAAAACAAATTATTCGGAATGTTTCTATTCCGTTGAAGTCAGAAAACAATTAAATATCGATTTTTACACTCACATTCTAATGACTGTCACACACGAGGCAATTTATATCGCGAAACTTGTTTACATATATATTATTACTCGATATTTCCCTGTATGTTTGGAAATATTTCCTTCGCAAATAAGTTTCCAGATATATTTCCAGAATAGAAAATGATTCTATTCTGAACAACTTATTTACGGAAAGAAACTTACGTAATATGTTTTACAGTCATGCACAAACGGTTCTTTCTGTAATTAGCCAATCAGGAAAGACGGGCGTCATATGATGGAATAAAAGCAGTGCTGTCAAGTTAGTTTACCCACATTCCCCTTTGAAACATTGCTGTTGCATGTAGGGCCTACTGCATACAGTAAAAGATTACATTTTGAAAGTATCGTGCATGTGTGCAGCAACAGGAAATTGTCTCAGTTGAAATAACTTTCCTGCAATTTCTCGCAATTTATTTTCAGATATAACTATCCTCACGTGTGACGGCCTTAAATAATTCACAAAACTTCTCGAAATTGACGCACTTTTTGCATGTTGCGTACGCATCTTATGGCTTAATATGCCACCATGTATTATAGGCGTATGCTTTTCAAATCGGTTCCATTTGTTTCTTATGTGGCTACAAACATTTTACATCAAACAGAAAATTAACCCATCGAAACAGAGCCCATTGCGTGAATCCCATCTAATTTATATCAGATTTTTTCCATCTAGGTTGACTCTCAGAGGAATCTAAGATTCGCATAAAATCCGAAACCTAAAAGGCGGGAGCCCGAGAGGATTCCTTAGGCAAAGATTTTCTTATGAAAATGATATAAAATTCAGTCACGCAACATCACACCTAATGTCTTCCCAAATATATTCTCTCCGAAGTACAAAAGAGCCTATAGACGAATTGATAATAATCCCAAGCTTTATTTGAAATTTAAGATTATTTTGCATTTTCCCCTCTACCGAGACACGCGTAAACGATTTTGGCCAGGAGGCTTTTATATAAAAGTCCAAATGCAAAAAGACAACAAACGAATTAGGTAGGGAAGCAGAAACGAAGTTTAAACACTAGATTTTAGGTTTGCATCGGTAATGCCAGGTAATTCAAATATCAAATAGATTCCAAACGAAAATTCAATTTCTTTATGAAGTGTACAAGACTATTTAGGCGTGTCAAACTCTTGAAGTCGGACATACATGAATACATTCGCAGCCAACTCATAACAGTATAATAAAAACGAACTTACTATACAGTAACATTGACATTAAGAGAACGTTGTTTTAACTTAAATTCGTGGCTCAAGTCAGTACATTCATTTAGAACTTTGCATGAGTTCAGAAAAGAAACATACATTTGCTGTGATCATAAACGTAAGTTTACATATCCCAAAGGTAACGTAAGGTTACATATACCTTTGTAACAGTCAAAAAAGCGAAAATTTTAAAAGTAACGTGCTATTCCAACCAATATTTGGTTAAGCCAAAACCCATAGAAATGAGTTAGCAACACCAATTATCATAATCATTCATCACATTAAGCACAAAAAATAAAATGACTGACTGGAATAAGAAATTTTGTAAAAACAATTTAAAGGAAAGAACGATAATTCACTTAAAATTTATACAGTATAGTAGATTCATCAGAACAATGAGTCAAATTTAGGTTTAATAATTACAATCTTGAGAAATTTAGTGCATTTTTCCTGTATTTATGAACCTGCCTTCTGAATATTCTCTAAAATTGAGGTAAATCTGGTAAGTATATACAGGGTGATTCCTAAAGTCACGTCCCAAAGAAAAAAAATTATATCTTTAAAATGGCAACAGATACGAAGATAATTCTTTCAAGTACTTTAAGAGTTCTT
>JAQGAO010008035.1:0-10725 GCA_034697705.1 Ommatoiulus sabulosus | reverse complement strand
AGTGTTTCTACATTCGTTATTCACTCAGTTTCAATGCTTAATCTGTGATTTAGCCCTGCCCCCGAATATTCTAGTACACGCATTCCAGCATTGCACTTTTGCTGTGCAGGTTAGCAAACATACGAAAAATTAAACGTTTTTTGGAACGTTAATATTTATGATGGAATGACGCAAATGCATCCATTAAGCTAATTTCACAATTCCCTACAACTTTCTAATTGAATATTTTGCTCTAACTATTACGGTTTAGAAGATGGTAACGCAATGATCTTGAAGTTACACTCCAAGGTCACCGAAAATACGCTCATTTGAAAGCGCTCACCTATCTTACCATAATACCACAAACTCAGGTTTTTACCTCCAACACAATCCAAACAAAAACATGGAACTGATTATAGAAATCACCCGGTATATTTAAATACACTAAAACCATGTATTTTGCAATTATTTTGACAGTCATTAAGTCATTATTTTGACAGTCATTAAAACCACATTCATATAGCAAAGTTGTCCAGCAAAGATTTTTTAGGAAGATAAAATACGTAGTGCACAGGTGGCGCTATCCAATGAATTGGTGCATGCACTTTCAGCGCCATCTGCGTTACAAATGCTCAGTTAAATCTAGTTTAAAGTTTATTGAAACAAGTATTTCAATTTAATTAATTGAAAATAAAATCTCTCCAGGCTGGTTCTAAACAGATGATACTTGTTTTAAAAATATCCAATCTGCAAACAGTTTGGTTGCAGATTCGTAACACATATTAGGGGTACTCAAAATGGCATTGTACAGTAGTAGTGCAATTTTGGTTAATACACTTTTACAGTTAACCAATTAAATCAATTTACAACCAGTTTTCAGTTCACGATCACTTTCCATCAGTTAACGAATGGAAAACTTATTACAAATTTCTAATAAGTTTTCCATTCCAAAAGGGTCAATGGACACTCAATTTTCAAATACAAATTTCAAATCGCATTTCCTTCTGATACAAAGTTGTAGGGGCTGTGCATTTCCGGGCAATCTAAGAGGTTTATTACTTAGAAGGTCCCCTTAATCTGATTTGAATTACGAGCGTTTTACGTGGCGCGTGTAAATTTACTTTCCAGAACGACATAAGACTACAAAACGTGTATATTAAAGTCTGAAAGTCTTGCCATTAGTTGGCCATGGATGGGTGACACCCAGATATAAAAAGGGTTAAAAGCAGATGGGACCCTCTCATCCTTCAGCAATTACTGTCTTCCCATCACCATAGATGCGTAATTAAGAGTTAAATATGCGCCAACTATCGGCCTAATATATAGGACAAGTAGGCCTATTTCGAGAGCAAAAAAAGCACATTTGCATATAACGTATTAGAAGAGCAAGGGCTGTACGTGAATATTCCGATAAAGCACATTAAGGCAACTGTATAAGTGACAATCACCATTAATGGTTGGCAAAGTCTCTTTGTCAGAAAAAGTGCATCATCCTAAATTTAAGCAGCAACATACTGTATCTGAACAATGAAATTGAGCGAAGTAAGAGACAAGAAAGATGCATGCAGAACATGTAAATATCATAATATAATTTTACAGAAAAAAAACGTTATTGGGACTGCGACCTTTGTCACATGTCATTTTAAATTTTTTTTGTCATGTGACATCTCTTGTGCGACGCTTTCGTGTTTAATTAGGGGGAAAAGTCAACTGAGACAGAAGCAACAAACTGCCCCCTCCCACTTAATTATAACGATAGCCTTAGGGGAAATGTATGGTTACTTTTTTGATACGAAAACCTAGCTTAATTTTAATTACGCGCCCTGCGTTCAGACTCTGTAATTAAAAGGAAATTTGAGGCTAATTTCAGGTCTAATATTTTATGGCTGGACTAATTAAAGCGTGGAAGCAGCACCCGGGAATTCTCGTATTTTGATAACAATTACTGACCGTTTTAATACAGCCTTTCAAAAACAGTTGGAGGATACGAAATATTTATGAGAGTTGGGATTATGTCGAAACTCTGCGTGCAATTCAATGTCTAGCCAACATTGCCGTTAAATGATTGCATTTTGAAAAGGACATGTCGATGAGAAAATTACGTCAAACAGACTGTGTAAAAATAATTGAATATTTAACTTTTAATAAATTATTTGTGATCCAAATATGCGTTCGAATATGCTAAATGAAATGCATGTTCATGTTACAAATTATGACAGTTTGTTTTCTATCCAATATTTATGCATTTTTTTAAACGAAATTTACTTTATAATCCAACTTTTGATGTACATTTTATTGGAAAATAATTTTACAATTCATCCACTTATAGAATATTTTAAGAACATTAAACTACATTTCACTGTATATATTTTTTTTAACAAAACGTCTATAATGTATTTCACAGGGGAAATAATATTACTTAATAATTTTAATTTTAGCAACAATTTTACTTTCTACAATAAATACACTTTTTTAAAACACAAAATGCACTTTATAATGCATCTTAAGATATAGCATTTATTTTAAAACATTTTTTATAGTTAAAATAATTCAAGACAATTTTTTAAAAACAAACATAAATTTACTTGTGTATTTTTTATTATATTTTACTATATATTTTCTAAACATTAAAATGAATTTACCATATGCAATATTTTTTTTTATAAAATATTAAATGAAGTTTACTGTATAAAATATATTTGTTAAAAGCAAACAACAAACTTTTGTAATGCATTTCACTGAGCAAAAATAAGTTTAAGCATTTTAATCTAAGTTTAAAATGCATTTTACAGTATACAGTATTTCACTGTCAAATTGCTGTCTACCATAGATTTGTGATCCATGAAAGTTGTTTTCAATTATACCGATAACTTATTTACTAATTTTAACAATAAGTTTTTTGTTCCTTTAAACAAGCCTAATGAAATATTCTTCAATTGCATTTTTTTATGTTTTTATCAGAAATGTAATTTTTCATAACGGTTTTCTACTTTGTCCAGACTCAGCTTACATTGCCTTGGACTACCCCCACATTTTCCTTGATGAACGCAATGCAATGCAATTTTTGACATGCCTATACATTACTGCAAAGTAATACAAATAAATATACATTTCTATTTGATTTTGTTTGTTAAATTTTTTTACTTCATTTTCTAAAAAACAATCACCTTTCTATCATGATTGGCTTATGCAAACAAATGCCTGAAACAACAATTACTTTTGTTTCAAAAGTAAGTTTGCAAACGTTTTGATGCGATGCTTAAAAAAAAAAATTTCAAAATAATGCCCTCAAGATAAACCCTTTGACGTCTGTTTCACGTCATCAATCCATATGAAGTCATTTCTATTATTTGTTCGGTAAAGTTAATTTACCTAAGCGAAATGAACTTCCATCCATGACTTTAGAAAACCAGGAAATTGCTATACTGAATCCACAAGATTTTGATTGGTTTTTTGTGATATCAATAACCTTTTTCATCTAATTCACTTAAATTAACTCCCGTTCTAAGATCCGCATCACCGCGGATAATTCAACAATAACAGGATGTCTTAAATGCATGCACCTAAAGTTTATACCAACGTCCCACAACCAAACAGTTACACATTAGTTAGTTACAACAGTTGCACAGTTACAACATTTTAAACTTTTTTAAATGTTTTATTCTCAGGAAAATAATAGAAAACCACATAAGTAGCATCGTGTGATCAACAGTGTATTTCATGTTTTAACATATTTGATTTAACAAAAAAAAAATAAAGAAAACACTACAAATCCTCTACTGTTCATTATCTTTTGTGCAGCACGCATTTTCGAGACCAAGATGGCGGCCAAGAAGTAGACAATCTTACAAGCACACCAGCATGTCTTCCTGTCTGCCATTTTAATTCGATAAAGGTTCACCCCATGCAAGTATGTTCTGTCATGCATGAACAGTACTTCCATACAACCTTAGATCAGAGGTGACGCACTGCATTACGTCCTAAATTTGGTCTCCATGTGCGACACTAGAGGGCGTTCAACGCCATATCGCAAGTGTGCCATCTGTGGGCGTGCTTGGTTATTCAGCGAACGTTTCTGGAGCAGATAATTGAAATCAGTCCGCTGAAAACCTGCGTATTATGACAAAATCTGGTAAAAAGGACTGTGACTAAAGCGAGGCAGTATAATATATCACTTTCCGCGGGTTATCAATTCAATTCCACGACTGAATATAAAGGCGGAGAACGTTATTTTAAAAGATATGGCGCGCTTCAGGAATTGCAAATATTTGAAGATTCTAAAGATTTTTCTCTGACATTTTGTTTGTATAGACTTGATAGCTATTGAATATGTCTGCGCACACATAGGCGCTGTAGCTATCCAAATAAAAAGTCCTCTTGGCACGGGGCGTACTCAAAAATTTGCCTCCAAAAATCTAATTCGATCTTAAATAAATACAGGACAGTATTTATTTTATCGGTGAACATGTTCGTGAGTCGACTGACGAATTGATTTATTTGCGACAAATAGCTGCTAAGCAGCAGCCGTGGCCTCAACTCGAATCGAGATACATGGACGACTTAAGCTTATGACAAAACAATGAGGTCATTGCAAATTCCAGATAATTGGTCAAAACATGGAGGACTTACATGTATGACTTGAACGAATTTTTAATTGCACAATTTAACACGTAGTCACGACAACACAATTACATGCACTTTACTTGAGAAATGTGAAGAAGATTCGCTCATCCTTGTCGAAACACCCAGAAAGATGGCAGGGAAGGCAAGAACATCCAATATGACACAATTTTCACCTTTGGGCACAATGTCATCTGACACCATCTTGACTTGTGATATTCAATCCGCGAGCCAACCCAGATTAATTCAACAATTTTTTTGTTGCAAACAAAACTTGTACAATATTTTTTATAATAATAATTTGAGAAGAGTCTCTGGCAGAAGATCTACGAATCACATTTTGGCAGTCGAGAAGCCATAAAGGAATACATATGAGGGGATGTTTGAAGCCAATTTACATGTACATTACGTGTTGAATTAACACAGGTGATTTCACGACAAAGTTGTCTGAGCACCTCTAATTTCAAAACTAAGAGCCTGTATTTAAAGTAGCATTTGGAGATTGAATCAAAATGTATACATAAACTTACGTGTTAGAAAACATAAAAAAATTATCATATTTTCCGATGTAATTTGTGCAAATTTAATTCAGAAATCCAAATTACGCCTCGTGATTGCTTAACAATTTCATATTATTCCATTTCCAGTATTGATGATTACAATAACTTTAATTTCGCAACATCAGAACTGTTTAAACTGCTCAACATTGGGAAATAGCTTCGCACTTAAGTGGTATAAATAGACTCAACAGAACTAAACATTTTAAAATTGCCATCAAGAAAACAACAGATGCACCATGTTTCAAGATTAAAACGTGATGAAATACAACAGATGCACCTTGTTTCCAAACTAAAACTTGGTGAAATACAAAAGATGCATCTTGTTTCAAGACCAAACTTGATGAAATACAACAGATGCATCTTGTTTGCAGACTAAAACTTTGTGAAATACAACAGATGCATCTTGATTCAAGATTAAAACATATTCATCTTGATTCAAGACTAAAACAGATTCATCTTGTTTCAAACATATCTTGGGCACTTTATCCAGTATAACATCGTTTAGAATATCAAGTAAATAAAGGAAAACCATGCAATTTCTTCAGACATTATTTTGAGCAAATAAAAACTACATGTAAATAGACTATCTAAACAGCGCTAACATTTACTTTACGTTCAATATGTGTTATTTTGTAAGAAAACGTTTCTTTTACATTGTAAGATCTCTTGAAATACCCCACCAAGGTCTGCATGAGTTATGTTTTTTCCCAATCTTACTTTGTGTGGGGGAATAAATTTCAGTAAATATCGATTTTCTCCATCATTTCGAAGATATAATTTACATTTCGTCCGATGCATTTTTCTTTTCTCCTGGAGCAAAGCTAATTTCTCAAAGAAGTCCATAAGCCTGGCCCCCATAAGTAGCCATCAAATGGTCCGCCACATTTGTAAATCTAAGCAGCAGGCAACTGTTTTTCTATTTGCTCTTCATTTGTTTCATTACTTGATTGCCCTGCGGGAGGCCCATCTATCTTCCACACAATTCATCTTGAAACGTAAAAGGACATGCTGACGTTTTCACGTTGTGCCACTAAAGAAAACGAGCTTTTTCAAAGAGGGGGGACCAGAAATGGTGAAGAGGCATTAACCTGCAACCACAATCATCATGAGTGGGACTGGGCTGTTGATGATGATGTGGCATCAAATTAAAAGAGTGCTCAGACCCCAATCTAATGAGCCTTTTTTAATACAATGTTTCGAGTTGAGGAAATCGCAAGAAGGGGGGGAGGGTCCAGCATGCTGAAATTAACGAAATCACTGCAAATCATTCAATGGCATCGAAGTGAGAGGATGTTTATGGCATCACCAAAAGGGGGACTCTGGCTGATGACTAACTGTTAACTGCAACTTATCATAAGAGTCCAAAAAAATGCAGTAAAATGGAACGATGCTTGACAAAAAACGTTGCCAGAGTCTCAAACAAAATGCCGATGTAAATTGAATTAAAAAAAAATAAAACGTTCAATACAAATTTACTGCAAATTGGTTTAGGTTCGTGATATTTGTTTTGAATACAGTGGAATCTCGTTAACATAGAAATGTATGTAAATACGAGATACCGTTTTCCAGACCCTGTTCTTGTATGCACATCGAATTATGCTAATTACTTCGTATAAGACGAGCTCGGATAATTTGAATTTTTCTGAAATCCGAACCATTCACGATGCATTAAGGTTTTAGGTTAATACCGCGTTCTAGGGTATACATCGAGTAAAGTCAATTTCTTCGTACTAGACGACCTCGGATAATACGAATTTATTTGAGTTCAAAGCTCGGACAGCATGGTACAGCTACAATTTAGTATGACGTATCAAATACACCAAGGAAACTATGGTGTCGTAACTGGAAACTACAATTTTTTGGAAAAAGAAAACACCATTATGGCATTCTGGATGAGGTATTCCATAAAAAATTATTTCTGAGGTTTAATTCAATAACACCAAAAAAGGTGGAGTATTTGTGACAGGTCAAAACACCTTTTTCTATTGTTCTGAAGTACCTTTTATGTTTTAAGAGTGTACATGTAGGTTAATACCCCGTTCTAGGGTATACATCGAATAATAGTCTTTTCGAATAAATTTCGTCGTTTAATTAAGACGAGCTCGGATAATATGAATTTATGGTTACAATGAACAAATCTTCAAGTTCCAAACCATTCACGACAACGGAATTTTTTGGGTAAACTAATGAATAATTGAAATGTTATTCCAAAGATTATGTAATACGGAAATTTAAATGATTTTTTAACATTTAGTTTTCATTGTTGAAATGAAGGTTTTTTTTATTACCTGATAATTACAGAAGCTACGGGTTGGACCTCCCTTTTAGTTCGTCCTAACAAAATTTCACCTATTTCTAAACACTGAAAACATGCAAGTGTTATTCCCAGAGATTATGTAATAAAACATTTTAAATGTTTTTTTAACATTTAGTTCATTTAGTTTTTTTAACATTTTAAATTCTGATAATATAGAAACAACGGTTTAAGAAGCAAGTTGGACGTCCCTTGGAATCGTCCTAACAAAATTTCACTATATAACCAATTTGTAAACATTGAGAAAAAGTAAATATCACCCATGTTGATTGATATTCGTTTGCTGCATGCACTGTACGGTTCACATTTTTGGGTACTCAACAACCATGAATGCAAATGAACCAGCAGATAAAAAATAACAAGCTAAGGCTTGTGAGAATATATCTATGCAGTAAACTGAATATTTTTTTAATATTAAAACCTTTTGGTTAGGATGCTATAATATAGTTGTTTTCAGAACTCACAGCTGCAGTGGACTCCAAGCGGATTCCGTAGAGTCCAATGCGGAATTCGGATCTGTCGATATTGGAGAAGTCGAAATATCCGACCGATAAAAGGGTGGCAAATGTAAACAAAAGGGCAAATAATGGCGTTTTTTTCTCATAAATAAATGAAAAACAAACTAAAAATCCCTCAATGAAAAAAAAGGCCTCGTGGAAAATCGTAAATAGACATCGAAGCGCCATCGATTTTTGTCTTTTGGTGCCATTTAAGTAAACCTAATCATAGATCTAGTCACAGATCCAACCGAAAGTAAGAAACTACGTGCATTATTAAAATGATTCTCATGGAAAGAAATTCGTAGAGTGTAAAAAAAATATAACAGACACAGACAGTCTTATAACCTTCACCGAATATGAAACAGTCTTATGGGCGACTATATATCTGCATGTACATCTGCATTAATGTTTAACCAGAAACTGTTAAAAAAGTCTACCAGCCATCGTCAGCAGAAATTAACAAACTACTCAACGCCTGATAAACTTCTGGGAAATTTCGAAATTGCACACTAGGAAAAGTATAATTCAACGTCGGAATTAAATCGGTAAGCATTTTTATTATTATGAAGATTGTCTGTAAATTTACAATGTTTTAAAAGGTATAAGAGTTTCTAAATGTAGCATATAGAGTTGGGAAATAATTGTTTAGGCCGTTAATTTAGACAAATAGATCTTTGCAAAAAATATTTGTTTCAAATTCCAATTTGTATTTTTTACAGCTAAAAAAGTAACTTAAAACTGCTATTTTAATTGAAATTATTTGCACTAAAGCAATGCACAAATAACTGGCGTTACAGTCGACTCGCGTTTTTACGAACTGTAAAGGCCTAAAAAAGTCAGAATAGAAAGTTTTTTTTAAAATGAGAATAGCATTATAAAAAAACGAAAAATACGATTTGAAATCACCTTCATATTTGGGATTCCTAAAAAATCTCTAAAAAATACATGTTTCTACTTGTTAATATCGTTAGGAAATCGAAATCACTTTAATGCAAGAGTTGCCAGTTGTAAACTTCGGTTTAATTCGGAGGCAATATTTTCTGACTCCCCCAACTTCCCAACTTAAAAAGGTCCAAAATATAACCCATTTGGTGAATTCCTCGTTCCCTGGAGGGAAAACAGTGAAACGAAAAACACACCATGAGCGATTTTGAGTTCGTAAAACAGATGGACGTCTTATTTTAGTTCGTATCTCGGAACATATAAATTATTAAAACGTTGCTTTCGTAAATTTGCAACAATTTCGAAGATATCTCGAAAATAATGTAATTTAAGTCACGTAAATTATTAATTGCAAAAAAACAAAAAAGGTTGTGGTGCCTGCAAATGTAGACAACTACAAATTGAGTAAATAAACATTCAAAAGTCCAAAACATTTCGATTTGGGCAAACTGGACAACATACAGGAAATGGAGAATTTATAGTATCAATGGATGAGTGTTCGTGTTGAATATCAAAATGTGACAATATTGTAAATCAATGTAATATTGTAACTATATTTGTTAAATTTACTTTTCATAAAACTATCTCCACACGAACATACTTTTCAGCAACAACAAAAAATACTATTTTCAATACGAGTGAGTGCACCAACAATTCTCAACTGTCCAGACAGGATGACCGATGTTAACGACCAAAGTGCGCCTCGGGAGCTGGAAAAAAGTCCTACGGATGACCCCTCGTCATTTCCTGCCGGCCATCGAGAAGATGAGGCCGGAGACGAGATGGACAGATAGCCATCTCATGAAAGCCATTGAATCGGACACAATCGCAGAAATTGAGACAAAGTTCGTCTTCTTCGCCTCATGGTCATTTGGTCATTTCGTGGACACAAACACGGATGTCGGTGTGCGCAAAAAAAAAAAAAAATTGCCAATTTCCAGGGCAGGGAGAAGCGGACCAATCAGAAAATTCATGAGTTTCAGAAACCAGATCCTGTTGTGGGAAGAAAATACTCATTTCTTGTTGTGTGTACATACACCTTCCAGCCAGAGAGACAACAGAAGAAAGAAATTCTGAGAAGAAAAAACAATTAACGGTGCTAAAGGGCTCCCCAAACAAGAAATGGATCAAATTGCGATCGATTCCTCCGGATTCGCACCTCACTTCGTGTAAATGTACATCGGCATATATTCGGAAATATGCCCGCATGTGCACCAAATAATCGATCTGGAAAAATGCATCTGTCTGTCTGCTGTTCAGGCAACAGAAATTAAAAATGGGAATAAACGTGCCGATGACGCTAACAATTATTGAACAAACATTCATTGTTGACATTGCGCAATACGATCTATGTCGGCGAGAACCGACGAGACTATAAAGATGAATAATAAAAAATGTGACGTCACGCATCATGTGTCACGTGCATGCATGTCAATGCAACATTACTAGGGAATTTCGGCGAAGTTAGAATTGGAGATAGTTGAAGCACAGCATAGCCACCTGCAGTATGCCGATACGACGCTTTTTTTTACAGCGCCACCTGGCCCATCTGTTGTAACACAAATGAAACCACGCCCATAGCAACTTATAGCGATGCACATAGTCGTTTACTGGCTCGTTCATGAGCCCACCGTTGGAAAGGACTATTATATAGTACTAGCGGAAAAACCCGGCTTTGCCCGGGGTGCACAGGCGTTCGTTGTTACCAAGTGACAGTTATATGGCCCCAGGGCGAATGAGAACGATTGATGGCCTGGGAATTCCCCAAGGAGTGTGCGGTTGAAAGGGGCGATCCGAAAAGGGGACTTCG
>JAQGAO010008034.1:0-10728 GCA_034697705.1 Ommatoiulus sabulosus | reverse complement strand
AAATATGTTTGTTATATATGGAACATATACTGAAATTGGCCCAATTCCATATATATTCCATATATGCCATATATTTTTCATATATTGCACATATATTATATTTTCGACCAATATATGGATAATATATTATCCATATATTGGTCGAAAATATATGTGCAATATATGGAAAATATTGGGCCAATTTCAGTATACGTTCCATATATAACAAATATGTTTATTTTTTGCATATGGGTTTGCGAATTGCACTTTGGCAGTCACCAATTACATTAATGCATTCCTTTTGCACACATGACTTCACTATACATGTACTCCAAAGTGCGGTTGGCAAATATTCTGTCCGAACACCCTTTGTATGTATTATGCTTTATGGAAATGCTGCCGGGAGGTGGCGCTAGTCACTTTTCTATTATCTATCCTAAGAACAAAGGTAAATATACTCATAAAATCACCCCAAAATCGCATTTTTCATCTGATTATTGCGTCTTCTAGGCATACAGTCGCGAGCACATGTGAAATGGAGTTGATGTTTGGCATTTGCAATCGATCAAGCGCAGTTTTTTGTTCAATTATTTATCCTGTATATATATACCTGCAACTCAATAGAAAAAGCGTCGTTCGGTAATTACGCGGCTGCGAAATATTGGTTTTATTGCCAGAACGAGGGCCAAATGATCGGTGATTTTAGGAGAGAAAAATGATCATTTTGGACATGTTTCCTGGAGATGAAAAGTTAACGATGACACTTTAATGGGCTATAGCACTTTAAGGGCAGTTGCACGCTTTACTTATAGCCTTTTAAGGCTGTTTCTATAGTCTTTTAATATGCCTTTGATATGTTTTTTTTGCTCCATATTTTTTGTTCTATGGGTTCAAAATTAGAACCCAAGTATAGAACTGACGTCATTGACATGCTACACCGACATACAGTATAAAAGGGAGTAGGAAACCTGACAAAGGACACGAATTTTTTTGACAGAAATATTTTTGATCGTTTGTGATTTGGGCTTCGCTGGATTTGAGAAGAACTGAAATCAAAAAGATTTAATTTTTTAATGTGAGTTGATATTAAAGTATTTTGCCACAATGTGCTTTTTGATAATGTGTTGTATAAATCATTACATCTGTGCATATCTGCTTACTTAAAATTATACTTTTTTACTGAAATTAAGGCAGTATATCATTTTGTGTTATATTAATCGAATTTCCGTATTTTGAGTATACATTTATATTGATATTTTAAGGAATGTGTTCTAGACTTGTGCATATTAGAGGTGTTAATTGATTATAACGTTTTAACTCATCATAACGTATTGATGAAATTCAGGCGGAAGCACTTTTCCAAATCACCGTTTTTATTTAAAAAACTAATTAACAAACAGAACATTTACATTACATGTACAAGTCACTAAGACATAAGGTTTAAACGTTCTCGCCACGTGCTCGAGCACACACTCAAGAAACACGTCCACACTTCGAGACGGCAGTAGGTGGTCAGTGTTATACCTGCTGGGGCCAAACACAAAGGGAGAACATGTATAGTTTATAATTTCTGTATACTATATGGAAATGAGTAATTTATTACATTACATCGAACATAACATTGGACTAATTTTCTGCAATTTTAACGTTTTCGACATCTTCAAAATACAACTACATTGTTTTGTTGTTGTGCTAATTAGTTCTCTTAGTTCGCAGTTCATAAATTCATTGTTGTTCTCGGACAATTAACATCCGACAACAAGTTCCACTTTCTAGTCCCTTAAATTTATCATTTCAAGTTTGATTCTTTTGAATACGTGTATTCGCAACATTTAATTTTCACCTAATAAATAACTGTTCGCTCGTTAGCAACAACTGTTGTTTTTAAAGTGGAAATTTGAACAATATATTTCCCGAATATGTTTCTACAAAGCGACGAGCCATAAAACATTATAATAGTTTTCAGTCTACAATTTTTCTCGATGTTCGTTTATTTTCCCATTTACTTTCATTTTTTCTGCTCATATTTTATCCTTTTTCTCAACGTCCGAACGTTTTTCGAGCTGGACATACTTTATCCTTACAGAGTAAAGGAGATTACAAAAACGTTTTCTAGTCGCTTATATAAGGGGTACTCAGGAAGAAGCTTTACGACTAGCGTTTTTTGGCAGTCAAGTCACGTGGGCATAAAGAATGCATTCCTAGGTTTAAAAACAGCGATAACCACGAGTGAAAATTTTTAACATTTTTTAAGCCAATGAGCGTGTCGATTTCGCGCGCGTGACTTCACGACTGCGAAACGTGCCCTTCGTAAATCTTCTGTCTGAGAACCCCCTAATTCTCCGCAGACGTTCGCCTTAATGCTCGTATCTAGGAGGATATTTTCAGTCCTAAATAAAAACGACGCCGTTTGTTTTATGGGCTTTTCGCATGCTTCAGTTTGCGCATGCACTTAGCGAACGATTAAGCCTAGCCTCCCCCCCCCTTCGGGCTAGCCTCCACCCAGGGGTCGCTGCTGTCACGTTCAGACTGTAATGGATGACTGCCTTCCGCTAATGTATTGATTGTCGGTGGGGGGCGCGCAGAAATGGAGAAGGATGAAAATGCGACGGGGGAAAAGACGGTAAAGACTCGCTCGACGGTAGAAGGAAAAAAAAAATAACAACTAATGAATAGGCTGCTGCGGGACATAAGCCAGAATGGGAGACAGACGCAGAAATAGAAAAACATACACAAAGGGGGAAGAGGTTTTAAAATGGTGTACACGAGCGAAGCGCTGGAGTGAAAACAGAAAAAAAAATGTCGGGTTTGAAACCCCGATTCGGAACGAACGTTTAAAGACGCTACAGTACGGTTTATGAACCGAAATAGAGGCGGTGAAAGATGAAGGGACACTGGGCGAGGCTAGAGCCATTGAGCACGCGCTGGCAAATTAAAGGGGAGCGTTGAAGTGAAATCTGACCGTTTCGCTAAGAAAACAAAAGGTTTTTCGACTGTTCGTAAACCGAGCACTAAATAAAGAAGACAATGAAAGCAATGTTGGGCTAAATTTCGTTCAGATTTATTTCCTCGGCTTTTTCTCCCCGTCTTCTCAAACATGAGGAATTCAGGAATAATTCGTTATATCGGGTTTCTTGCATTTTAGCGCGGAGCTTTGAAGAACGTGCAGTTTTTTTTTTCCAAGCTAGTACTGTAGTACAGCATGTACGTAATTTGTAAATGAATACCAATAATTGTTAGATAATGTAATTTCGTAAAAAATGATACTTTTAAAATGCTTTATCGAAGTATTTTGTGGTATCAATATGATTCGGTATATGTTTTTAAAATGATTTGCGCTTATACGGAATGTTCATTACATGTACATATCAACACCAATATGACATCGTGAAGTTGCTGACAATTATTATACATGTACATGTAAAAGTGTAGTCTGGTACTTGTTTACGAAAAACTTCCTCGATATACAGGGTGCCCATAGCAATTTTAATTTAATTCTTTACACCGCAGTCAGTAGTACCATTTGGCAGGGAAATCATTATTCAAATTAAGTCAAATTAAGCAGTCTGGTCATGATGGACCCCATCACAATTTAGGTATACAGTATTTTCCGTATTTGGGACTTTTGCGAGGAGAATGGGATGAGATAGGAAGATGGTCATGGCCGATTTAATATATATGAACTATCCCAACATTCGCCTGGAGGAATTGTCGGAAACCATGAAAAAACACAATCGAGGATAGCCGACCCAGGAATCGAACCCTGCATCAATGAATTAGTTTATTGCATGCACTGCTAACGTTTTTGGTTTAGAAAATCTCTCGATGGATGCGTTTTCAACATGAAGCACGCATTGTTCATGAATGAATTACAGAAAAAAAAATGGATTCATTTCCTCAATAATGATATGCTTTTGACCAAGATAAACAGCAATATAAGGAAAGAAGTAATTTATTTACTCGTACATGTTAAGCGTCGAGGTGCAATTCTCCTAATACATGTTTCGTATTCACTTTCCCACATTTCCAGTCGAGTAAACATTTTCGCACAAACCTGTAAACGCCCAGCGTCCGTTTCAGAATCTTATCTGGATTCCCCCGCATCAGATACACGTTTATTTACACACAATGAAAATCCCACACAGATTCCTCTCAAAAATTGCATCCACATTTTTCTCCACCAATGTTGTTTCTATCATGGTTTGAATAACGAAGTGCAGTGCGTGCTTTTAAATGGTGCGTGAATTGTTCAACCCTCGTGATATTTTTTTTCTTGTTTTGATAAGCTTTATCCTAGATAATCTTTCATTTATATTCCTTTTGTGTATGTGACAAGTGGCTTCTATGGACCAACGATGATTATGTAGATAGATACGTGACCATGGAGCTCTCATTTTTTTTGTCGTTTTTCAGTATTTTTTTTGTCCTGGTGCGATTCTGTGGCGGTATTAACTTATTTAGCGAGCGTATTAAATTTAAGCCGGTTTTAGTAAATTATTTGACACGTTTTTGCCAGGCTGGGATCGACAATATTTCGCCTGCATTATTCAAGACTATGCTAAATTCGTAATATAGGAACGACAGATGTTACATCCGCCAAGTTTTCATGACGTGTGCCGCGCCACGTGACGGACTATTCTCGATTTACAAACTAGAAACAAACACCACGTTTCTTTGTTGTTTTTTTTGCCCAAAAAATTAATAATCGAACCATGTTTGGATGTTGCAAAATTATTACGTCATAAATAAAACAAAAACAATGACGAAAGAGATTAAAATGGTAAAATGTGGTAAAGCGGCCATCGAAAATGATGGTATGTTAAATTTGAGTTTTTGACTGACCCATATGCGTTTGACGTACTAAATCTTAAACAATTTTCAAAAATGCTTGAAAAGATTTCCTGAAAACTGCTGAAAATGCTAATATTTCTTAAAAGGCAACAATTTCTTTCTTGAATGAAAACATTAGCTTTTTCAGAATTGACCCAACTTAACATTTGTCAATTTTCGGTGTAACACGGTATTTTCTAACTGATTTTCTATGTTCAGTAAGAATGAATATTATATTTGATCATTCAATTAAAGTGCTATTTTAAAACTCATCAGAAAATCGGAAAATTTGACTTGTGTCACTTTTGAAACAGGCTTGGGATATCATATTTAACATACATTTAAAGTACATTTTTCAACACAAAAATGTTTAACCCAAATAACTCTTGAGAATGATTTTGCAAGTTATATATTATGAAGTTATAATTTTTAAAATTTTAATTAATCTATTATAGGGCAATTTTCACATCATTAATTTAGAAAAAAAAAATTGACCAACCAATACGAAATTTGTGCAGTGGTCAGTCTATAAGTAAGCATTCAAATACAATTCTAGATGTAAAATCGACTTCACTCGGGCACCCTGTATCGTACGTGCTAAGCGTAGACAAAACACTTCGTTTTATGACCAACATTAAAACGAAGTGAAGATGGCGTAATTGTTATTAAAATAATCGTACGATTATGTTGCCAAATTATTGACATTTATGAGCGTTTTAATTTGTAATGTTAGCCCATGTTTTTTTCATTTTTTTTTTTTTTTTTTTTCCAAGAAATGAATTCTCTGGTGTAAGTGAAAGAAGGCCTAAAATGGCTGTTCATTGGTCGAGATGCTTCATTAATGTACAGTATACATAAAGCGGATGTGGGTTAACTTTATGGAGCCGCTGTTTGTGACACTAAAGAGTAAAGACTTTATTCCCCTTCATTTGGGGGCAATTGAGAGGGTCATTTTCTTGCCGAATTAGGCCCAATTAAGTTTACAACGTTTGGTATTCTGCTTTTTATGGGCACTCCACACTTAAAACACAACATACAACGAACTCCTTTGATGTCGTTTTAAGTGGCCGAACGAAAATTGTGACGTTTTCGTGCGAAAGTTGCAGTTGCTTGAGCAACGGAGGAAATGCTAATTGATATTTATGTCACATTTGCTTTTGTTATTCTTTGCAGATCCTCATGGCTGTCCGAAAAAACCCACCCTTCAATGGTTGATCATGTTGGCTGTCACAACCTTCTAAACAATGCATAAACAAATGACACAAATAAGGAAATGACTAACAGAAATCGCTCGCTATTAATAAGCAACGCCATTAACATAATGGTTGTTGTGGCATTCAATATGGCAGCTGTCTGGAAACTTGCTACATCACGTGACGCGTATGTATGTGTTAAAACAACTGTTTGTTCAAGCTGATGAGCTGTTCTCCTGCACTGAAATGGAAAAAAAAATTGAGCTGTCAATACATGGAAAATAAATTTTGAATACTAAAATCAGCTTATTTGAAGAACAGGTAAGACAGTTGCATTTCCAACATTTTCCAAAATCACATTTTGACATTTTCCATAATCTCCATATTCGAATAACAGGAAAGACAGTTGCATTTCAAACATTTTCGGGAGCGCCCTCTAGGTAGCTTTGTACAATGCTACCTAGAATGAATTGCTCAGTTTTCTTATAAATTAGAAATATAGTTCTCCGATTTGTTCAACGTCTACTTCCATGGAGATATGTCATGGTTGGTTTTCCCAAAATTCTAAATTACGATAGAATGTTATTTTTTTTAATTATTTCCATATTCATTCATGTATAACCTGCATGTTACAAAATGGAACCTCTCAAGAAATGATCCCTATTCGATCATAAAGACGACTAAAGTACATACTGTACTGTTCCCACAAGGTTTTAAACTTGCAAGAACCATTCGAACGAGGAGAAACATTTATTTGTTGCAAATGAGGCAAATGATAAAAAAGAACAACACAATACAAATTATGAGTAAATAGATAACTAAAAGATAAGGTTATACATACTGTATATAACTTTTAGGTGTGTTGGTTTGACCCATATTCCAATGCCATTCTGTGTATAAGCAATAGGAAGGATTCTTTGTTTTAGTGAAGTGATACTACTGTATTTTGATACCTTATATCGAATTTTCCATCAGTTGACTCGCTTCATGACGAACTTTAACCATCGACACAATTACACACAATAACGTGTGTAAAGCGCCCCCTAGGTTAAAGTATAGTTGTATTTTATGGAATAGATTTAAGATAATATACAGGGTATGCTTCATGTACAGTAAATTTTATATGTAAATACGATAAACCAGGAACATTCGCCACTAGTTTTAAAACATGCTCAGGTTTACGATATGATAGTTTATCTCCATTCCAGCAAAGGGCTCTACAAGAACCCAACGGGACACAGGTGCCACCCTGTTTCGTTTTGACGATTTGTCAATGAAGTATTATTGCGCTGGTGGAGGCTAAAACCATTTCACCAGACGATTTCTCACGACCATCAAATGGTCGATGTGTTTTTGTCGGTTTTTTCCAGACCCAGTATACTAGCAATGATTCTGGTACAGGACCTAGAGAGGTGCAATGAAGCATGACATGTTCCAAATTCTAAAGGGGCATTTCACAGTGGGCATGATTCCACGAAGTAATTTCAGTGTCTTGTCCTTACATTTGTTTCCAATGACCCAGCTCGTGCTTTTGCCAGTAGGTCTCTCCCCATGCTATTATCGTAGAAGTAGATTAGCCACCCATCAATTAAGCGCCCCCTAGGATTAAAAAAGTATTATAGTAAATTTGTCTTAAATTCATCTTTCTCTGATACATTACTGTACGATGTATAGCTGTTATCAAAAGTATTCGTACCGATGTTTTTGATACATAAAGTCCTCCATCGATCTTCTTGATCGTGTGAAAAGCGCCCCCTAGGGCTATCAAGAGGTTTCGTTTTAACCATTTTGAAAATGAATTCGGTGGCGAAAGAGTTAACTGGCGGAATGACTTTCCAACAACGCTGCGACAGATCCAGGGTGTATTTTTTGGTACATTTGCAAACCAGATGTAGACGGTAGGGGGATAATATAAACTCGAGTCTGGAGGTTGTTTTTTTTCGCCAGAGTATTTTAAATTGAGAGGGGCGAGGATGACAAATACGATGTCTTCTCACGCTCTTAACTTTTTCCCCCTGCCGACCCGGAGGGGAAATAACAAAGAGGGGCGAACACATTGCCCAAAATCCTGTTGGAAGGGTGGCCAGGGTGGCAGGACGAAAACCTGGGTCACGAAGTACACCCAAGAACCGCAAAAATGTTAACAAGGGGCTCGAGGAAACACGTGCAAACAGTTTCGGGGATTAACATTTTAGGCTGGGTGGCAATTTGTTGGCAAAATGACCACATCGAAGGCTAAATAAGACCGAGGGGTGGGCAGGAAACTAAATGAAAAAGTCAGAAAAAATCTTAATTCCGAGAACTCGAGCCTGGGCATGTTCGACACTCCGGGCGTGGACGAAATTCCCCGAACACCCGAGTTTTGGTGCTGAAATACTTAGCGAGGAAATGTCTGAAATCGTATGGAAGTTGTCAGATGGAACGCTTGGAGCTTTGGACTGCAGTGCCCTTTGTTCCAGAAAACGTTGGCTTCAATACCTGACTTTTACCACTTTGGAATGCTCGAGATCGTAATTTTAACCTCAGAACCTCAACACGGGAATCTTATCCAGAATACTGGCAAGTTTTTTCGTTCACGTGATCGTCTGCCGTCTGCTACGGTTTGCCAGAATATTTTATTTTCGGTGTGTACGCTTTATTCGTACAAATCTGCTTTGTGATTTGTGGACTAGCCCCGTACACACCGCTTTGCCATTTGCCATTTTTATTTTTATTTGTCATTTTTTTTTGGTGTGGACTGGGCTTTAGACTATTAAAAAATCTTTAAAAAATTTGAAATTTATTCTTTTTAAAATATGAAAGGTGCAATATCAAAATTTTATTCATCTCAATCTGCGAAATTGAGAATTAGCCTTACAGTCTTCAAGTGGGGAAATAAACGTGAAGTCACGATCCTAAATATTTAAGATGAAACACGCTGTACATTGTATTTTAATCATTGAAAGTATTTAAGTATGGGGTTATATTTCACCTTAATCCGCGATATTGGACTCAGCCCCTTCCGACATATTCGTTATTGGTATTTGTAAGTTTGTCTAATTTAGTTGACTTTAGATCTGCGAAAATCTGCGAAATCAACAAGCTCATTGGCCTGAAGGTTTTCGCTATTTTTAAGCCAATTAAAGCATTCCTTTTGCACGCGCGACTTCTTGACTGCCCGAAGTGCTATTCGTAAGGGGTCTGAGCACCCCTATTATTTTCTATTTTTTCCCGACGTTTTCAGTCTGAAAGTCTAACAAAATCTTAAATTCCTCGGAATCGGAATTTCTTAATTCGACCAAACCGTCTAGAATTCTGGAAATCTTTGCAATGAACCTTATGCAGAGTTACGTATGGGGCTCCATCACGTGATCTTTTCATCGAATCAGCAACTAAAAGAACGTGCCTCAGCAGTTTTTGCCAATGGAACTAATGAAATGTCACGTGGTGTATGCATGCTGACGAAATCTGCATAAGATCCATTACCACAGTATACGTAATATACATTGTAAGTAGGTTCACTACGTGTCGGCGCCTTTGATGTTCTCGTGGGAAAAACACTGCAGCGCCGCCCTGTTGGTTAGCGGATATCAACTCTCCCTGCGCTTGTAAACGAATCGTAGTTGGGCGTGTCTTCATCGTAGTGATATCCGCTTACCAACAGGGCGGCGCTGCAGTGTTTTTCCATGCAAAAAAGCGCCATACACTCGTATACTGTGCCATTACACATGCATGGTTTAATTTCAAATTTCTCAGATCTTCGTCACATCCTTCGATGGTTACGTCAACGATCCATTCGATGATTTGCAATATTGACTGATCGAAGTCATTTAAAAAAAGTCTTTGTCTTCCATTTCCTTCATTTTTGTTTTTTCCTCAAATTTCCGATGCCACTAGTGACTTAATGAACGCTGTTGGTGCGTTTGGCTTTTAGCCTTCCAGACGCATTTCGATATGAATATGTATTTGGGGTCCACGCAATGCGGCTTTCAGCCCCCATGTTTTTCCATCCCTCCATCCTCGTTTGAAACGTGCTCCGCAAATGCGATGTCACCACTCATTTTATTGATTAGCCACTAAATCCATCCATTTACTCTTCTCTGCAACACTATATGTTTTTCTTCTACTGCTTCGTTCCTCGCCTAACAGGGGCTTGTTTTATTACTACGGGTGCGTGCGTTCGCTACTTAATTGGCAAATTCTTCAATTGCAACCCTATGAAAAAGAAGTAGGAGAAAACAAATGAGAAATTATAGCGGCAACGGGAGCCATTGTTGGGCGAACAATGACGCATTTTTGCTCGAAATCGTTGTTTGACGCTGCCTGAAATTGGCTCAACCCCTTGCAGTTTTTTTTTTCGGCAGCAAATTTCAGCCCTGGGAAAACATTTTAGGAATGCGTTTTACGGATAACTCGGTCCATTTGTTCGGGATGGAGGAATTTTTGCCCGAAATCGATAGATGGCGTGGATTTATGACACGTGATAATTGATCCAGCTACGTAGTGTTCGCTTCGTTTGAAATAGTTGCAAGTTTCATGTGGTCAAGTTTTTTTTGTCGAGTAATTTTTATGGTAACAGTGTGTGGGGAAACCTAAAAACGCATAAAAAAATATTTTTTTAATATATTGTACATGTGCTTCTAATTTAACGCTCGTACTATCTCAGTGCACCCTTAAGCTGGTCATACACGAGGCAAATTATCTCTGGAAACATGGCACGTTCAAAAAGTTCTGTTTTTTAGAATGT
>JAQGAO010008033.1:0-10729 GCA_034697705.1 Ommatoiulus sabulosus | reverse complement strand
TGTCCACATTGTGTCCGTGACTCAACCTATCCCCCCAACCCCCTACATGAGGACGTCCTTTTTTAAATGGCCCCTTAGTGTTTCCCCAAATTAATTATTAAGTCACCGAACCATTTCGTATGAAATGCCATGTGCAACAAAACGTAACCCTCAATATTTTTATCTCAGTACGTAAAATAAATACGAATTGCTGGCGAAAAATTGCGATTTTAGGATTAATGAAATGAAATGTTGTGGGCTGAGCTTATTAAAATCTGCAGTTGTGCAACAAAATAGGTCCGAGATTTTCTACGGTTAGCACAATCTTTGTTGAAAACGCATTTTTTTTGGACATCTTTACACAGCTGAAGCTTTTGTCCTCTCCGCTGAGCTTCCATTAATTGTTGGATCTTAATTTTTTTTGCATATTTGCCATTAGCTCCGCCATGTTTGGTTCATGCCTTATTTTTTGAAGTTCTTCTTCAAATGCTTCCGCCATTCTAACAAAAATATCAAATGAGGTCTACATAAATAGTTCTGCAGTAAATAGAAGCATATAACTTAAGACCTTTTAAGCGCCATATGTAAATGAAAATTATACTTTAATCTACACAAATAAAGTACATAGATTTTTCAAATTTATAAGATTACTAATCTCATACATTGTTAGAAAATGATATAATCCTCCTATACAATATTGTGAAAAACATTTCATTGAGAAAATTTTAAAACCTCATAAATTGTTTCCATATATGTATTTTACGAACCGTATACCAACGTAACAGTAATTCTTAGAAGTTTCTAAATTGTAATTTATAGTTATTTCCGTTCGTTGTAATGGAATATACTGCAAATAGAATTATCCAGAATTCATGTACAACATTCTCTTAAATTTTTACATACAAAATGGACTACTATAATACCTCACTACAGTGTACTTCAAAGTAAGCTTGCACTCGCTCAAGTTAAAACTATTGTTTATTCGCAAAACACATTAAAACACAGGCATGTCGATTTACCTTCTAGTTTAAATTATGACAAAATCTAACTTTACGAAAATGCTTGCTCGAATTCAGACTTTCACGATCACTACGAAGCGATAGTAACGGCCAATACGGAGGTAAAGAAAATATTTGGTGAGACCATAGTATAATACTGTGGTGAGACGTCAAACGAACAAGCTGGGAAATCCCCACTTTGTACATGTATTAGGGGTATAATTAAAAAAGGTGTACCGGTACTTTAAAACTAACCTCTAACCCAGTGCGTCCTAATATATGGGTTGCGCCTCTTGTGATGGTCGCGTAAAAGTACAAATTGCGTTAACAGGTATAGGTAGGTATATCACTTATAACTCAAGTAATTTAAAAAGATAAAAGAATATAACAAGAAATGCAATATTAAATAATGGAAATGATTATTTAATGTTGGACATTTATTTATTAAAAAAATAACGTATATCAAATAATGCCATTACCTTTTCTATTCAGACATTTTTTACGCAAAATTCTTAACTTTTTGAGGTCCAACATGACGCCATAAAAGTAAAAATATCCACACATGTTCCACATGGTCTGATCTACACAAGCTTTTTTTAATTCAGAAATTACATAAATATCGTAAAACATCACTTTTGGTTTACAGTGTATGTGTTTAGCCGTACATGTAACGGATGAATTTAATTTGAATGAAGTAATTTAAAAATATCTAATAAAAATTCAATGAAAATGAATCATATTGGTCATGCCCAATTACTTCAGAGATATGGGATTGCATAAACATCATAACAAATGTTTGATGGTGCAATACTTCAATTTGGCCACGTTTATGTCGCCACCAGAGTATAGCTGTTCTAGGGCAATCAACACTTTCATCCATTTTTGCATATTCTTAGTGTCGCCCTGTTCATGATAAGCGTGGACGATTTTTTCAAAATAGTACAGCACGCTTTGACATAACATTGCATTTTTTGAAATTTTTGAAGCATTATTATTTTCCAATGCGGTTAAAAGCTTTTCAACATTAAAGCCATATTCACGAATGACTTCCATATAGCACTGAATTTGCTCTTGGTAATTCCCCTGACACTTGTATGCCATTGCGAGGTAAGAATAAAAGGGCAATTTGTCGAGTTTTGGGAATGGCAACTCAATGGTCCCATACGTCATGTCAAATGTTTTAATCAACTTCTTCAATCTGTTTATCAAAGCAGCATTAACATTACCGCTGGTAATCTGCTTCTCGAACTGCGTGCGAAATGTCCAAATGTGTTTTTGTCTCTTGACCCTCCCTTGTTTGGGCTCGGAACGTTCAAAGTTGCAAAAACTACACAAACATTGAAAGCCACGATTTCCGCATAAAATATTTCGGGTTTCGAACTCCGTTTCCCACGGGAAATACGATATGAATAACTCTTGCCCAGCCTTGGTGAACTGCTTGACCCTAATGACCATAACGTCATTAAACATCAACCAATCTGCATTTGGTAAACAACTGTGATTAAAATAAGAAGGGAAATTAAAAAGGCCGCATCCTTCGGGATATCTCTGGATGTCATTTCCGGTAAATTCCTTATGGTCAATGGGCGACATGAAACAGTTGACGTCGAGAATTTTTCTTATTTTCTGCACGTCTGCAATGGGTTCCTCTTTGGTGTCAGGATCACAAAACAATTGAACAGTTTCAGCATTGGATTCTGACTGTCCATCAGAAAGGCCATAAACAATTGGACCGAAAGTATTTGGATTTGTGGCAATGATTTGGGCAACTTGAGTAACTAACTCGATATCGTTACCAAATTGGACAGTTTGATCAGAATTCGTCTGCACGTGGAATTCATCAGTCTTACTCCACGAAAAGGCCAATGCCTTAGATACTGCTACCAGCGTCCCAGGTTTAAGGTCTTTAGTGGCCACGACCCCACGACCTTTCCCAGCAATTTTAACGACCTTAACGGGACCCACATAATCAGCATAGTCAATTTTCTGGCCAGGTTTGAAAGCCCGCTCCAGATACAACTTATAAATGTTAAAATCACCGGTTTCTTGTTCAGAAACACGACTCTGGCATTCCTTCAAATCTTTGGTCCCATCTTCGTAGTCCGGATAGAGTTTGTGAAAAACTTCGAAGTATTGCTTGGCAGCATTGTACTTCCTCAATTGGTAGCAAGATCTACCTGCCCTCAACAGGGCCTTTGGATTTCCAGGTTCATACCCCAAAACGACCCTCGCATATTCCAAAGCAGTTTCGAAACATCCTCGTTGCAAATATGCTGCTGCTAAGTTCAACCGCATCACCAGCAAATCCTCATCGTTGTTGGACTTCTTAGCTTCTCGAAATGCCAGCAAATAGCACTGCGTGGCGTAATCGTACCTCCCATCCTTGAAGAGTGCGTTACCTCGCTCTTTCCATCCAATGGCAGTCTTAGGTTTTGGAGTTTTTGAAACAGGATTCAGAGGTTCTGGATTTGGTGTATTCTTCCAAGTAATGCCTTCGGTCAGGCTGTAAAGCTCGTGTCCTTCGTGTAAAATGATGATGTCGGTTGGACAATCGCAACGCAGCATGCAATCGTTCGATCTGGACATCTTGATGTAAGGTTCCTTCAGAATGAAGATCGTGCCAACGGGCAAGACATCAGCCAAAGAAGGATTGAAGACAGTGAAGAAATTGTACATGGCAAATAACACGGCACTGCCTTCGTGGTCCTCAACGATGGTGGTAACGGCAACCATCCTGTAAGCAGGTTCAATGGTTCGCAAGACCAGATATCCTCCTTTGGTCGCTTCTTCCATGTGAAGATCCTGCAGAGCTATTCTCTTCAAGTGATTAAATGAAGTGGTTGAAGCATCGATATTGTGAGCAGAACTATAGAAAAACTTGGCATTCATTTTCGTGTTGAAGTTATTGATAAACATCCTGTGCTGTTGTCGTATGTAATCCGGTGTTTTGTGCAATGGCGGACTGCATCCTTTTTGTAGTGGCTCCAAGTAGAAATGCCCGAAAGGATTAAAAAACCTCGAATCGAAAGACGCCATTCTGAAATATTATACCAAACCAAATTACAAGCTATTTTATTTTAAGACTATATGACAGCGTTTAAAAACCACGTGATTATCACTTGAGTAAACAGATGACAAACCCAACAACTGTCATGTTCGAATAATAGCTTCAAGTTCATAAATACTTCTGATTGTCCTTGTAATTATTTACAGTACTGTATGTACAGTTTATAGTTACAGTATTAGCTTTCCATTATGTTTATTTTTTACAGAGTTGGCTTTTTTTCAGCTAATATTGCATACAGTAGGAGTAACGTATTCTACCGTATACTGTAAATGGAGCTTATGCGAAACTCATACTTTCTTACAGAAAACAATTATAAAAGAATTACTAAGATGATGATATGGTCCGGTTTTAGTAACACTAATGATACATGAACTAATTATTAATTTAAATTGGAACATCGATCTAAAATAAATTTTGTGTGTTTAGTGGAAGTTTGAACGTTTCTGATTTTCAGAAGAATAGACAGCCATGGTACCAATGATTTTAATATAATACGAGTCACTTTTAAGATTATTCAAATACTACTCACGTAAGAAATCCGATTAAAGCTCCCGGGTAATGATTCTTAATTAACTCAGGAATTAAAATGAAATTCCTGGCGAAAGCACTGCAGATTGAACTTTAAAATGACAACACCTTCTGTTTAACAGCTCATACACATATGATGCATCACAGCTCTTATCCACTTTATCAGAGATAAAATTCTTGCAATCACTGACTAAGTTGAATGATCGGATATTGCTACACTATCTGCGATCAAAAACCGTGCTTGTTTACCTGTTTCCACGGAGATTCTCAGGGGGAAATTCCCGTTTTGTACATCATCACTTCAAAGCAGTATATCAGTTTTGATTATCTGATTTCATTTAATCGGATACATAGTAATCTGCGCAATTTTTAATACGAGATACGTCGTATTTTTAAATGTATTATAAGGACGTTAATTTAACTTACAAACTTTAAACATTTGTTCTTCACCAAATATGTGTTGAAGTCAATTCTTTCAAACAATTCTGATCAAGAAGCAATTTAGCATTATTTTTAACTATACTTAACAAATTATTGTACAATTCACATATTAAGGACAGTTTTATAGTGTAACACATAAAGAGTGTAATATGTAAGAATTGACATTCATGGACATGATTTTTATTTGAAAACCATGAGATTTATTTCACTATTTCAATGAACTAAAAACACTATATAATGATTTACACAACAGCAACGATTCAAATGAAAAAGATTTGAATTTGAAAACAAAGATACACTCTCGCGTCAATTATGCTAACAGAAGTAAAAATCGTATTTTGCGATACGTTAATGACATGTCCCTATCAAAAATACCACAAGTTATCAAGACAATGTATCTGCACTGAGAAAAAATTAACCGGTGATAACAATTCCAAATTTTATTGAACGATAATACTAATTTAAATGTAACCAATTAACATAATTATTGTTGTGAAATTATAAATTACAATAGTTTGGATGTGATTTTAAATGCCTTTTTTGGATAAAAGAAAAAAAAAAGCTATTAATACGGTAAAAAGATATTTATCTCAGGTCTGCAACATGTCTGGTTATTGCGTAATATCTTTTAAAGATTACAAAGCTTAAACATATTTTTCAAGTTGCTCATACTTGATAACATTATAATTTATAGCCTTATCACTTTTATGTTCCCTGCAAAGTGAACATGTTTTAAAGCATACAGAATTTTAAGCTATTTTGCCTTAGTTTCATTCTGACCTAAATGAGCATACAGGAAGATCATATTCGATTAAATTCAAGCTGATAATCGGTTTATTCTTTGTTGCAGGAACACAAAACAATTGGGAAGGGCCATCATCAATGGGACGACCAACTAGCAACTGTAATAGTTCGCTTGGGAAATATAGTGTTGTTTAGATACAGTTATAAAAAGAAAATACAAAATATGAAACAAGTACATGTAAATACATGTAGAAATTTTGCAATATAGGCTCGTGACATACCGGTATTTAAGTTGACGTCGATTGTCATAGTGTTCCTTAAGACTGCAGAACTTAAAGATAGTCTTTAAGGCATTTATACTCTAGTTTTATAGCATCTATGCCACCTCCAAGATAAATACTTTCCAAAATAATTAGAATTTGGATCCATTTTGTCTTAGTGGCATTCTGACCCAAACACGCATACAAAAAGGCCAAGATAGCAACACTTTTGAGAACGTATTGATCTAGGAATGATTCTGGCGTAATTAATCTCTGTCCTGTTTCAAGAGATTTTAACATAACCTGATGGTCAAATCCGAATAATTTCAGCACGTTGAAGAGGCATTTAATTTCTTCGTCCAAGTTCGAAGGATCATAACAACCGTGTAAATGATATACCTTGCAAAGCAAGAAATACATTGGTGCCATTGCTATTTTCAACGGTAGTGGCTCATAGATCTTGTATGTGTCATCCATTTCACTTATTAGCGCCTTAATTTCGCGAATCAAATCAGGAAAAGCGTCCGCATTATCCGAAGTTAGCAAACTATTGATCACGTCTCCAAAAGCGTCACATCTTTCAAGGATGGTTTCTTGTTTCGATATAATGATTTTAGGAAGTTTTTTAACTTGTTGGCATAATTGGCATTTGCACTGAAATTTAAATGTTTGGAATGTATTCTGGCGATGAGCGAAGGTGTCTTGCCAAGATGTGTATGGGACATACACTTCCTCGCCAGCCTTAATAAACTGAATATTTTTTATGAACACCACATTGTTAAAAATGTGAAAAACTGCATTTGGGATGCAGCTGTGATTGAAGTATGAAGGAAGAACATACAACCCAGCCCCAAAGTTGTTTAAATCAGACAATTCCTTTGTTTCTTTTAGAAATTTTCTCAATTTAACATTTGACGCAAAAGCATTGGTTTTGATAATGCCTTCGATTATATTCGCATCAATAATCGGTTCCTTCTTTGTTGCAGGATCACAAAACAACTCTGAAGGGCTATATTCACCTGGATGATGCAAATTAAAAAGGTCATAGATGATCGGAACAAATGTATTGGGGTTTTTGTAAATCAGTTGAGCAAGTGGAGCAACCAATTGTTGATAAGATTCAATCACTCCAATGTCATAGGTCTCATCCATGCTTATTCCTTGCAGAGGTTTTTTTATATTTATCCTCGTAAACACAACGGCTTTGGAAACCGCTAAAAGTGTTCCTGGCTCAACGTCTTTTACGGCAACAATGCCACGACCTTTGCCCGGTATTTTAACGATCTTTATTGGTCCCATATAATCGGAACAATCCATCATTTGTTGGTCTTTGTTGATTCCTGATAGAAAGAATTTGCATATGTCAAACACACCCGTCTTCTGCTCCAAAAGACGATCTTTAGTTTTCTTTAGCTCTTTCGCTGTGACCACATCATCAGGACAAACTCGGCAACACTTTTCAAAGTATCGGTTGGCATTCTCGTATTCCCCTAGTTGATAACTGGATCTGCCAGCTCTGAAAAGAGCCTTTCCATTTTCGGGATCATCATCTAAGACGCTTTTGGCAAATTCCAACGCCTTCTCAAAGAACCCATGTTTCAAATATACCGCAGACAAATTCATGCGCAGAATTTGCTTCAAGGATTCGTCATCATCCAAACCTTTGAGTCCTTTCAATGCAATCAAATAACAGCGAGATGCATACTCTAATTTACCTTTCTTAAATAATGCATTTCCACGTTCCTTCCATTCGAAAGATGTTTTTGGTACTGGTGGCTTCGAAATAGGGTCACAGGCCATTTTCGGATCAATTTCATTTTTCCAAATGATGTTTTCGGCTAATGGAAACATCTCGTGTCCCTCGTGTAAGACAATCATATCCGATGGACAATCGCAACGAACCATGCAATCGCCCAAAATAGTGTACTGAATGCACGGCTCTTTCAGGATGAACACCGTGCCCACAGGTAAAACGTCATTAAAGTCTGGATTTTGATCGGATGTAATATTAGAAACGTAAAAGAGCACAGCGTTTCCTTCGTGATCTTCCACTACTGTGATAATGCTGCCATCTTTGTATGCTGGCTCTAAGGTACGCAATATAAGATAGCTACCTTTGGCAACCACTAAGATGCGAAGATCTCGAAGAGAGATTCTCTTCAATTTGTTAATAGAAGTCCTCGAGGCGGGTGTGTCATGACAAGAATTTTTGGCAATTATCCGCAAGATGGTATCTGCGCTGTTATCAGCTTCTTGAACATTACGGGACGCATCTGCTTGAAAATTGTGCCATGAACGCAGATCACATGGAGATGATGCCAATTGAGGTTTTTGACCAACTTCTCTTAACTGTTGATGTTTACTCATTTGTTTATAAAAGTCGAATGATGCCATCCTTGAAATGAAACGAAAGAAATAAAAGTTCTAAATAAGGAAGCAGTCCGTAATTAACCTTCTACAATAAATGAAATGGTAATGAAGTTGCTACTTTAATTATAGCGAAAGTGTCATACAGAATTGGACATAAAATTTGCAACTAGTTGATACAAATAATACAATTGCAAAAAATATATTTTTATGATTAAAATCAAAGAAAAAACTACAATGTATATGGATCGCTGCATATACATTCTGTCTATTTAATATAAAAGAGAAAAGTAAAGAATTTTATAAATATTTATTACACTGATATTATAAAAACTAAAGGATATATATTTCTTTATTATTTATTATTTGGTTGCAAAACCGTTGTTTTTAAGCACTACAATTACAGTGCACATGGAGAGCATTATTTCAATTAAGTTCACCAGAGTGTGCTTTGGGATCATTACCATGCAGGCAACCTACAAAAACATAGTCCTTGCTGCACACATAACTGTGGTCACATTTTGTATTTATTATCCCCACAAGTTTTCAATGGATCCGAGTTATTGGAGTGTCCACTCTTAAATTCCAAGCACACTCTGATGAACATAATTCAATTAATGCTCTCCTCGTGTATTTAAAAAAATAGTTTTGCTACAAAATAATACGAAAAACTAATTATTTGCTCATTGAAATCTCAATTGCAATTAATGTTTTGTCTAGTTGAAAACAGTTAAATGTCCTTTAGTTTTTCTAGTATTTCGATATTAACATTTTATAAATTCCATGATTATCCCTTTATTATTAAATTTACAGATTGTACATTTATATATAGCCATCCTTATACATTTTCCTTTCATTTACAGCTGTACTTCCCAAAAATGTTTTTTTCTCAACTTCTTTATTTTTTTAACCAGTTGCAAATATTTTGTCAGATTTAAAGTATAATTTATAGAGGGTAATAACGTTTTAAACTACTGTTACATGTATATCATTGTAACCCTTAAACATTTATGATCAGGACGTTAACTGAGATAAACAATTCACATCTGCAATAGGCCTACTATTAATAAAGGATTGATGACGTTTGTCCTTCTTTTCACATATGCAAGTTAATTACATAAACAAAAGTTTCGCTACCATTCGATGTGGTAAATCGATCAATTTATTAGCCTACAACAAACCTGGACAACAGAAAACACGTACTACACAAACTAGAAGAAATATGAGGTAAATTAAAAGTCTGTTCTTTCAAAGTTAGGGGACAAAGAAGCACCATGGCAAAATGTTACAAATAAGTCTGTCAAAAAATACTTAGTCAATTATTTGGGATATATGTTACGGTCAGTAAAGCTACAAGTTTACAAATATATAAATGCTCGTCCATTTACTCACCTTGATAGCTGAACAATGAATATTATGGCGAATTTCCTTCGTGATTCTTGCTAAAAATTGGTTCGCGAGAAACGATGACCAACAACACCCGTTAGCTCAAGCACGGATTGAAAAACAATGCTTGGATTATTTTCAAGCTATACACCGGTGGCAAACGGGGAATTCCCGGATGTTGTTTACGTATGTTGAATTAACGCTGTAACCCTATAGGCCTACTTTACTTGCTGTAACTGTACACTCTATCATTGCCAAAAAAAAATACATCGTATATTTTGACTAATGTATATGTACAGTGAACACCGCTTAATTCGATCACGATGAATGTTAGGCCTACAATGATTTTGGCCGAAATTGACAATGAATGTACAAAAAATACGCTAAAATTTAAACTTATCAAAATAATTTGCGCTATATGTTTTAAAAACATATATTTAATTGTACATATGTATTTACATATTTTTAAAATTTTATTTAAAAAAAATATAAGTAGTTTAATGTTTGATGTCAGCCACTGATGCATTAATGCATGCTTGCATACGCGTTGTCTAAACATGTCCATGCTTGTACAGTATGAAAGTTGCTCAAACGATTATGAAAGCATAATCAAACTTTGATTTCTTTATGACTGTATGCCAAACAAGTGGAAAATATGCCCGAATTATGCGATTGGCGACCGGATTAAGCGACTTTTTTCGTAAAGTGCAGCATAGGAATAAAATCCGTTCTGAGTGTTTTGATCGAATTAACAGGCTTTCACTTTAGCTGGTTTTATTTGGGATTTCCACATTCTATGGTGTTTTTAAATGTTTGTTTGGAAATTCAGTGATTATGCTAAATTCGTTGTTACATTTCGATAGCCTGTAGAGACCCAACTTTCATCTATTTCTATAAAAGGCAAAACGCCTCCATCTTGGTGTTTACGACTGGCTATAGGAGTCAGCGGGCCATTCCAA
>JAQGAO010008032.1:0-10732 GCA_034697705.1 Ommatoiulus sabulosus | reverse complement strand
CATTATTGAAGACTTTTTTTGCTTTTTTTAAAAAAGGAAGCTATTTAAATTTAATTTTAGTCAGGCAAAATTGTATGCAAAGTCAGGCAAAAATGAGAATAAAATGGACAAAAGTTAGGCAAGTCGATTTTTCAAATGTGGTGGCAACCCTGAATATACTTAATTTCGCATATGATAAATTACGTATAATCCGTATTAACGAAAGCTGTTTGAGATCCTCAATGATTCCCAAGAGTTCAAAGTTTTAAGAACTCCTGCGATGGGAGATATACAGAAACTGAGTTGTGGCTAATGCACGATATGAGAATGAAAACTTAACAACAAAAAAGATGCAGTTTACATGCATACGAGTTTGATAGTTTCGCAGAATGCACCATAAAATGCACTGTCTTGTTGAATACTTTAACCCGTCTTGAAAGCACAAACAGTGAGGAAAATATATGTGGCACAAGGAGAAAGTTGATCTATTGCACCTGCATAGAATGCATTCTTAGAAGATGGTTTTATTTCAGTTACGGATATGGTATTTTTTAGATATATAATTTTAGATTTTTTTGCACTTAAGCCCAGAAAAGTATTCTTTATAAATATTTCCTGAATCAAATAAATTTCCAAGTAATCTACCAAATCTCGTAGCCATAACCGATGCACAGGTGGGCTGCAAATTGCGTGGCCCCGTAGAAGGGTCCTCGACTTCATTTTTATGATAAATCAAATCTTGACCGGCTTTGATATATTTCACGACCACTTCTTATCTTTTTCATTTTTTTTTCACTCGACGAAGCTTAAAATAGCTTCGATTAACTGCGCTAATAAAACCAGTCTTGATTTCTAGAATTCAAATTGGACTTAGTAGGATTTGTTCAAACTGGATATGCAACAATAACACTTTTCATTAACTCAACTTAGCGTGTTTTCGCTTTTTCCCAACTCAACTAACCTATATTTTTCGCATCGGTAATTTAATAACTTGTCCTTTTTTCTAATTTGTAATATTGGAGACACCCGAATTTATCATCCTTGGCTAATAACCCAATTTTGAATCTCCCTCATAATTCATCCGTTGACGCGTGTGTTGCTGGACTTAATTTTCTCTCGGCCAAAGATACAACTAGTAAAATATGTCCCGTGGAAGTTTCTGTGGCAAATGAATAAAAAAAATGAAATGAGAATAATCATAATTCTAGTTGATTTACAAGTATGCAAATAACGTGCATAGAGGTCTTTATGCCACGAGTAGTAGCTTGCACCTGTTGGAGTGGACAATGCAGGTGGCCCTGAATGCATCCGCCAGGTGGCGCTAGTTGTCACAATGACTGAGTTTCCTGGCTCTGATTGGTCAAGATGTCTGATGTTGCTATCTCGCCATATTTTCTGTGCGCTAGTTGCGAGTAGTGCTATTGCTTGTAGTGGCTTGGTCGTCATTTGTAAAACTGTCGAAAACTGTTTAAGGTTGGAAAAAGAGCAAGCAAGGTTTCGCTGCATAATTTGTTTCGGATGCTGAGGGAAAGTGCAAACTTTTCATTAGGTTGGCTGATGGGAGATTTTCAAATCCCAAGCGTCACCTGTTGAGTTTTTTTTATCTGGCGCGTCTTTACTGATAGGATTCTGAAAACACCAATAAAATGAAATTACACGGGAATGTGAAATTAGCCGAAAATTTGTTTTTATATGTTAGATAATAAACGGTGACGAACGGCGAAATTGATTTTCCAACAAAAAAAACCTCTGAAGTTAACTTGGGACATGAAATAACATTGACGTTTGTAACGCTGTTCCATGTGCACCCTATACGTTATTGGCTCGTTAATGGCATCACCATCCACGTAACTAGATGTCCTATCCTAAATGGTCAAGTTATTATACTTTTAACTATGGCACCAGGGTACGTCATAATTAGACTTGTATTTAGGGTGCTGTTTTTCCATGAAAAATTTTCAACTTTTCCCCCTCAAATGTCAGGTAAAACTAATGATGCTCTCGTATATAGGTAAGTAGATTGGGTGGACTGTAGGGAAAGAGGGAAAAATAACGATGAAAATGGCAATAAGATAAATAGGCGCGTTGTTAAGACAAACCGAATTGTATTTTATCCAATCCTCAAATTGCACGAAGGGGGATACACGTTTGAATTATTTTCAATCATTAGCCGAAATTTATAGCCGTCAAAAATGGTTTATTGGTGTTGGTTGTGGCAGAAGATACGAACTGTAAAGGGGTAAAAACTTTTAAAAGAACGATGTGGTGGAATGTAGTACATGGAATTTGGAACTGTGGCGTCACGTTGATGGGGAGTCTTCCATGGCACTTAATCTCATCAGAGAGATCACCGTTAAGTATAGCGGGCTAATCAGAATTACAAATGGAGGAATCGTGGAGTTGTGTCCCACGACATTTAGCGATTTATGAATTCAAATTCTTGGAGCACGTTTTTTGAAGCAATGATTAATATTCCCTCCTCTCTGCTGGTGGTCCTAATTGATTTATTCCCCTTTTAATTGACAAAATGGCGACCGTTTCAAGTTCTGCAAATAGGAATTATGATGGAAATTTATTGAGATTTAAACGAGTTTCTCGGACTTTGACTGATTATTTGGATCGAGGGTTTTCTGGCAACGAGCTGTTGTTCGCCCCTCTTTTTTCCGTTTGCAACAGTTTATCTCGGATTTGAATCATATTTCTGAGAATTTATCGAGGTCCTCGAAATGCATTCTTGCCAATTTAGCCAAAACCAACCACCGAGTTATTTCAGTTTTGCATTTTAATATTATGACAATTTTCAAATGGAATAATTTATTAATACCTGTCCGTGATTCTTCTTTCTTTGACCTTACAGTAGCTACGCGTATTGTCTATTATTGACTAGTTTTTCTTTCTTTCTTGTTTTCGAAATTCCAAAGTAAGTTGATACTTTTATGCTCGAGCAGCACTACTTGAAGATGTTCACTTTTTTTGGCTGCTTTTCCTTGTTTTACCTAGAACTTTGTGTTTTTGAATTCGAACAAAGAATTTAAATATTTATTATACCGACTATCAAACTCCATGCACCTAGTGTAACTTTACATATGACAATATCTTGAGATGGGTTCATCAGTCCAGGTGAAATTGTTGGCGTATCTTAAAAGCTCTTCCAAGAAGGGGGAGAATTAAGTCCTACTATCTATTTAAAGCAGAACCGAGCCGTTTAAACACCCCATAACTTTATTTAAGGTCGTAAATTAAATATAATTTAAGTCCCTTTAAAGGAAAGGATTCCATCGGAGGAGGCAACTATAGCAATGTAAATATTTCGAAAATGGTTTTAGTCATGAAATGAAATATTTTCCAATAACAGCAGAGCAATGTAAATATTTCGAAATTTTTAATTAAAAAAGCGCCATCTAGGGATCAGTACGTTCAACATAATGTACGAGCGTGCCCAACAAGTTTTTAATTAATTTAAAAATGAGAAATTCACAATTCCTGCTTATTAGCCTTCGTTAAATGTATGGGAAAACATTTTTATTGAAAATATTTCTTGTTCTGCTCAAAGCTTATCCCAGAAGATTTGCACAGAAATTCGAGCTAATGCTCTTTATCTCGCAAATTTGGGTACAATGAATATTAATTCTACGCAGCATTTTTTTTATTTCTATACTTTATCTAATGTATTCCGCATTCCATAGCTGATAAAAACGGCTTTTTGGTATGCTTCCGCGAAATTTCAAAATTATCTGGCAAATGTTTTTCGGTCCCATGCGAAAAATTACCATGCCAACCTTCATCGTTTTTTTTCTTTTTCAAATAGAAATTGGTTCGCACAAATCGTTTTTTTGAACTTTTTTTTCTGGCTTGCATGGCAGTTCTACGTGCCAGACGAAAATGCACGCATCGCGTGAAAATTGCTATCGATGTCACGTACCGCATATCTCGATGTTTCAACTATTTATTTCCAGCATATTAAGCGGGCGTGAGACATATGCCCTAGGCCAGTTGATACCGAGGAAAAATCGGCCTTTTGAAAGGAGTAAAATTTCAACAAGGGCACCTCGTTTTCAAAGTCGCTCTAACGCTGTTATTAATTTGCTCGCGCCATTGCGAAACGTCTCCGGGTTTTAATATTCATTTTGGCGAGGATGATGTTTGTACTCGTAATATCCGAAAGTATAAAACCAGGAAAATGATAAAAAAAACAAAAACAAAAGTAATTATTAAAGGCGATGGCCGGGGGCGCCTAGCGAACACGTGAATCCCTTGTGCTAGAAAGCGCAATGAGACGAGCCCAAATTTATGTTATTAGAGGACAAGACGACACAGGTTTCTTTAATATATTTAAACTGATATGCTTAACTAATAAAAAATAATAACATCATCATCAAAATTACAAATAAGGAAAAAACGGCAGGGGGGCCGAATTACGACGCTCGTTGCCTGATAATGCACGAAGGGGAGAAAAACAAATATAAATAATAATAATAATGCGGCTGGGGAAAAAAAAAAGGCTGAAATTTCAACGCGTTCTCGCTAACATTGTTTATGTGCTCGAGACCTATTAAACCCTTATTAAAATTGCTGCCAGCCATTGAAATGCCTTTCCGCAAACATTCTGGAGAATGGAGAGGAGCATCCGTACGTAAACAGCGCCATCCATCGGGCTTGTTTTGTGGTCGATGGCGACTTGCATGTACAATGTATTGCAAGTGTATAATATTATCGCCAGTGTTAAAACTTAGGAAAATAATTTACTGTTTCAAAAGGTCTGGTAGCAAATTAATACACTCAACATTTTTGTGTTGCTAAGTTAAATTTCGTTTTGATTATTTACATTAAATTTAGGACTACCTCTAAGCAACTTCAAGCTCTACGGTCGTTGTGTATCTCGGTGGTATTACATGTACTCACACATGCATTAGGGTAACAATGACAGGAGCTTTAATATCGCACTTTTGCAGTCCTGAAGTCACGTGTTTAAAATAAAAACGTTATTTCGGTTAGAAATTCATCCAAGCCAATGAATGAATGAATGCCTTTTTTTGTACGGTACGTGACTTAATTCGCGACTGCCAAAGCGCGATCTGCTAAGATTCTGAGTACACCGGCCCACTATAGTTCTGAGTTTGCACAAATGAAAGTGAGATGTCGTGTATCTCTCTAAAACTCTGATGCTCAAGTTTTATTGATGTTTTTAAAGACCTTCCACATGCCCATTATACATGCATGCTCTTGTCTCATTACTCTCGTGTATTCATGGCTCTTATGCGTTAATTACAACTAATTAATGGAGTCTGAGTTGGGTATCAAGTACTGTTTCACACCACAACAGCGGTTCATTACGAGGTTATATTGAAAGCACGGGCTGCTTGAGAAGTCCATCGATGCAGGGTCCGAGAAGGAACTGTTTACCTGACTTTGAAAAGATGGCACCCAATGCATTTTAATGCGTTTTTCCCATCGTCGGTTTTTAGGGAGCCGCACATTTCCCTACCCCGAAATCGTGCGCGCACGCGGGATTGCCTCATCGCTCGATGGCGCCGGGTCAACTTTTTGACATCTCCGAACATGGAAGGGCCAATGTCAAAAGATGGGGTTTACTCTCGCAGAGTGCATTTATATATGCGGGCAAAACCAACCGAAGAGTGCGAGTGCATGGTATTTTTGGCCGTGAGCGAATTCTCTCCGCGCCGTTTTAATTCCTCCTCCAGAACTCAAAATCTGCAACAACAGCGCTGAAGAGAATCCTCGTAGACGCGAAACCGTCCAAGCTGACCTTGTAAACAAACGGCAAATTAGCGCAAAAATGGCAGCGAGCGAATCCCTGGCTCGGTGGGTATATCGATGTGCATCCTACCCCTCAATTAACTCCGGCTAAATACGAGGGTCCGTGCGCTAATAACCCCGCCACGCTGACGAAATAACTGTGCTCCCAACTGCAAATCACGAATTCGGATTTGACGTCATTTGTCAGGACGAATTAGGCCCCGCCGTGACCTTCCTAGGCTCACCAGCTGTTGCGCGTTGGGGGTCAGGGGTCACCGGTACTAGCCCCTTAGGCCCGCGGGGAAGAACGTGACTGCGGTACCGCCAGGGAGAGGGCAGGCAGGGTGCCACGAAAGTATAACATACTTGCATGGCCATGGTTTTTACGTCCTTTATCAACGTCCAATGCAAGAGTTCCTTCTTGTAGGCCGTACGTGCAGTAGCTTCCATATTAGAGGAATGTTCGAAAAAGTTGCTTAAGTGTTGTTTGTATAGGCGATTTCCAAGTAAAATTGATGAACTTTTGGGAAATAGTTAGAAGCACTATCTATTAAACCACACTTTCAAGAAGCTTTGGTGTCGTGAGCCTTTCATGGCCCATGTGGGGACGTCACTTTGCCTGACATGCTGCTTCAAATAATTCTTTTCAGCATAGATTACTTTCCGATCATTGTCAGGGCTTTATTTTAGTGTACGTACTAATATGTGCGTCATTTGTACTTCTCCTAAAATGTTTCCTGTTTTTCACAAAAGTTTGTTCTATAAATCGGGCAAATTAAGAACTCCAATCCTAAATTGGTAAAGGGCTTCATAGTCATGAAGAATTACTTTTGTATAGTTCCTTGGTTCTTATTCTGTCATTATACTTAGTCGTCGAGAGGGTCTTCTAGTCAGAAGAATTTGCTCACTTCCGGTCTTTCATAACTATAGTTAGGGTTGCCAAAGTGGCATGCACATTATACGAAATCAGGTTCGGAAGTTCCCAATACCTGTCAGTTATTGGGCTATGCGTGTACATATCTATAGGCCTTAAGAAACTGTCGATGAGGGGAAATTACTTCTTGTAATCTATTATAGATGGCAGCCAACTTGAACCGACTGGCTTGTTATGTACAGGAACCTCTTGGGTTCATTTGTGATGCATTGAAGGTTTGAAATCATAAAACACGTTTCGGGTCTCATGCTTTCCAATTATGCACGCTATTTTTTTCTCCCACGATATTATTTTTAATCAAGCATGCGTTGGCTGGTTAACGGTTTATTAATGTGTTTATGCTTTTATGGACGCAATTTATCCGCTTTTCTGTGGCCCGTAATAGAGCGTCGATACGGTGGTGGACTTAAACACCGTCGTTAATTAAGGTTTATGCATTCGTTGATCAATAAGCGCAACATTAAGGTAAATAAGAAGCAGATTTCTGGGAGAGCGTGCGGTCGTTAAAGTGAAACAAATTTTTTCTGAGCTTGCTTTGAAAAAGAAGTCTTCAATTTTTTAGTTTTTTGACTTCCAAAAAGCGTTAGGCGACTCACTTTAAAGAACGTACTCTAAAGGAACTGCGTCAAGTGTTTCGAGCAATCCCCTGGTGGAAACATAAAGTAGTGTTTCCAAAACATTTTTTGACTACTGCCTCCTCTTTGAGAAAAAAAATCATCATTAACCACTCTTAGAGCAAATATTTCAAGAATGGCACCCATATTATGCAATGATTTAATTGGTGTCCCCCAACTATAACATCTGTCAAAAATGATACCTTGAAAATAAAATTTTTAATGAAAAGTTTAAAGTTGAGGCAATCGTACAAAAGTATGAATCTTTATGCATAAAGGGTGTCAATGTGTATTCTTTGCAGCCTTGTGCCAAGCTTGCCTACTATACGTTTTATTGCCCATTTTGGGAATCACTGATTTCTAGGATCATACACGTATGATATCATGTATGGGTCGTACCAAAAATGTTGGCATGGATGTTTATGGCGTCACATGAAGCATTGTACGGAGCTGCATTTGTGCAATACAATTGTACTGTATATGGACATAAGTTGTTCAAATTTAAACTTTTCCACCCACGACCACCTGTTCTTCCAAAAATGCCATATGGACGATATGGTGCACCATTGCATAACTAAGTTGAATGCGTCTTAAGTGTGTTTGAACCTATTGTGTTAATTGCTGGGCAATACAATGGGCAAAATCAACATATGACATAGCGATAAAAAATATCATTCCCTAAACGACAGATATTTTCCGTCCGTGAGAACGAAACGTGACTTTGAAATTGATCGTACAAGCAGTTCGTGAGATCTGGCGTTTTGTCAAAGATAACCTCAGAAAACCTCTGAAAAAAAATGTGGTCCTGGAATTTGTCCCTATACTGTCTAGCTGAGGGTCTGGAGATCAAACTTGTTATGATTTCTAATTTATTCAATGTTTATTTTTTATATTTTTTTGTTACTTCGAACCTTAGTTGAATTCGACGTTGATTTTCTGCCCAATTACGAAATCAAAATAATGGCTAGGAAGTGTATACACGTCCATTTTCAGCGGGGCAAAAACTGGTGTTAAAAGTCAACAAAGCATAAAGAGCGATGGGGGAAAATGACTTATAATAATGCTAATTATTGGGGCGGGGCACTTGCCAGGGCACTTTAGAAGAAAGTTTTTTTTTTTCCTTCGGTTTTTTGTTTTTTGTGGGTTATTATACAGCGTACTTAGCTTCTAAAAAATGCTACTGTATGTTACATTTTTCAATTCGTTATCCCATCGTAATAACCCGAGTTTCGTTTTGCTAATTATAATTTTTTCTCTCGTTTTTTTTAGACCAAAATGAACGTGTCCGATCAGTCGCATGGGACACCGCCGATGCAAAAAGGTAAGCTGAAAACGTTTTTTAAATTTTCCCGCCACGCTTCGCTAGTTGGGAGGTTGGCCGCTAGATGACGCCACCTTACACGCGCACCTCGGCCGCGTCTGGTTTTCCCGCCCGTTTAAATTCTACCGTCATTTTTCGATTTTAAAAGCGCACATTCACATTAATCTCAAATTAATCAATTTCTCGAATTGAGGCAGAGAGCGCAATTTTCCTCGTGAATTTTGTAGCCATATTTCTCGAATTTTGTTTTTGTCGAGTAACGCCAGAGGAAAAGGAGTTTTGCAACTCGGAAAGATTATGAAAATATTTGTTAGATTTTATTTTTAATTTTTTTCTTTTGTAATGTTTTCTAAAGTTCGATTTATGCGCAGGCCCTTTGGGTGTTTTTAAAGATGTAGCTGCGTGGGTTCGCTGAGGATGTCCTGATTTTAAAGCAAGTGATTTTTATGCGTACACGGTATTCCAAAAGGCTGGTCAAACTGCTTGAAATGATTCGTTGGGGCTTAGCAATTAATGCGGGTATTTGGTCAGTAGAAAAATTATCAAAGTTTGCATCAAAAGTTGCATGCTGTACATAAATTTTGAGGACAAAATGCCACTGGATTAGTTTACTAACTTCCAAACTTTTCTGTCTTTCCTGGCGGTGCGGTGGTTCTGCGAAATACATACGCTGGCCTAACTGTTTTCACATATTCACTGACTATCTAAGACTTTCTATGCTGGAGGGTTGTTTTTTCCAAACCATAAAGTGCAGTCATATTTTTGAATTACCCCTCTTATGAATTTTTCATTAAAAAACAACAAAAAACTCAAATCGCTTTCTATACATTTGAAGAAACGATATATACTCCGAATACTGTTGCTACGCGCGCGTATGCCATATCTTATTATATTGATATACTTCAGGCAATTTATTACTTATTGCATCATTGCTGAGGGCTAAATATAGCTTTTTTTATTTAAAAAAAAAATAAAGTATACATTCGTATTTTGTGTTTTTTAACTGTCTGGAAAAAAATATAAAGGATTTCTAGATAGCGCACTTACGCGATGTAACGTATAAAGAGAGCAGACGTATTATGCAACTGTTGAAAAGGAAATATTTTAGTAAAAAGATGCATTTTTTTTTGTGCTCGTTGTCTTTATAGTTGTCTGGCGCATGTATTCCGTTAGGCCCTCGTCTGCATGCAACTTCATATATCGATAAAAGGAAATGCGACGTATTAACTGCGCTCGATTGGACCATTTTGGGTTTTATAAGCCTGTTTTATAGCATTTACGATGTCAAACAGGTTGCTACGTGCGATTTATAGTCGAATGAGGCCGCCTGTATCCAGTATTTGCCATTGCTGGAATTGTTTACTTTTCGGAAATGCAGATTTTGATGTCTTAAAAATACTCAATTAGATCCATCATCAAGTGGTTGCGTGGTCCTTTAGTGAAGCGAGACTTCTTATATCCTCAACCAAATTTTCCATTAATGCAGCTACTGTCAAACCCCGATTTACGACCATAATGCGTTCTATAGAAGATTTGTTTTCATAAGTTGAATGTTTTTTTACTGAAATTATTGATGCATGCAGAAAATATCCTGGTCCCATTTCTGCATGATGTGATTACATGCATGTATTTAAAAGATTGTGCAGAGATTAAATAAGTCTCTAGTTCATATCTTGTACTTTTCTTAACTTTTTTGAGAACAGTGCGTCTTTACTGTATGTAAATTCAGCGAACATTCGATGAAATCTTTAACAGGGTGGCCACAGGTCAGGGAAGTCAGGTAAACGTCAGGGAAAAAAAGTGGCCATGGAAGTCATGGAAGTGTCAGGGAAATTTTCCCAAATAAAAGCAAAATGCTATCCCTGCACTCAAGTCTGCTAGCAGCTCCATCCCCAATTCTCTTCAGCTAGACCTGTAACAAAATCTAGTGTTTTGCCAAGCTTCTCATTGCAATTGTTATTTTATTTTTCATTATGACAACGCAATTAGACGCCTTAAATTACCGCAACCAGAAAGTTTTTAATCTCAAAAAAAACTTCTGGTTGCGGTTCAGGGTGGCAAACAAGTCCTAAAAGTCCTAAAAGTCCTAAAAAAGTCCTAAAAAAAATAAAAAGTCCTAAAACTCCT
>JAQGAO010008031.1:0-10733 GCA_034697705.1 Ommatoiulus sabulosus | reverse complement strand
CCCTTTTCCCCTCGAAAACAGCTGCACGGAGGTGATGACGTCACTTCCGGCAGGTGTCAGGTGTCAGGTGGCTTTTAGGGGGGTGGGGGTGGGACTTCCGGTGGGTGGTTTCCTCCCACCCAAACCACCACCCCTAAAGCGCTGTCTGGGCACTATGTACTACTGTTTTGCAATGCACCAAACTTGGATTTCTGTTGATGTTCTGCGCAGCATTTGTTTTGGTTTTTCAGTAAGTAAATACATGCTAATTAAAGTGATTCAATTATTTTGTTTAACATGCGATCCATTAAACTCATTGATAATCAAACATGTGATTCTAGAGGAGATGCCTTTAGCTTTAAATGCGAGCCTTGTAATCCATCTGCTTGTGAAATACCAAAAAGATGTCGATATGGGCTCTCCCTTGATAAATGCAACTGCTGCAAACAATGTTACAAGGTTAAACGCCCCTTTTTCTTTTAAAACCTGTGCAAACTCGCAATATTTCATATAATTGCTTTTTAAGACATGTTATAACTAAACCTCTCCGTCTATAGGGTCCTGGCGAAAAATGTGGAGCTATACACGGACAATGTGGAACACTGAGTGGTAAAAAAATGGAATGCTCCGGGGAAGAACAGGGCACTGGTCAACCCGGTGTATGTCGGTTACCTGCAATTGAAAAGTAGTCGCTTTCGTAATACAATTTATTTTCTTATCATTAACTTTTTCCCAGAATAACGTATGCGATTTATAAAATATATATAACTAACCATTTCAACAGTATGTTACAATTTGTAAATGCAGATTGATTTATCTTTCTGCCAATGGAAGTATAACTGCGATTAGGGCGATTGTTCATCTGTCAGTGTTACTTTTGTGTCAACAGAGACCATTATACTTAATAAATGTTATAATGTTTACAAAATTATAATTATGAACATTACCGGTACTTTGAAAACATCTCAACTTCACCGTAGGTACACAGAGCATTACAATAGCGTCAGGCTGATCTGACGAACACACTGCCACTGATAAAATTGTCAGATAAACTCACCCTGCACAATAAAAATAGCGGACGTTTTATCTTTGCATTTAATTTGCAATTTGCTCGCTCTTGCATACACATAGGAAGCCCAATTTAATGTTGGATCAGGGTAAGTATCTCATGACTTCTTGAAACACGTATACATGTACTGTATATGCCGATTTAATTGTGATCTTAAATACAACCATTGGCATTTCATGGAATACTAAATTTAATCAGCTTAAATTGGAGTGCATCATAACAAACTGACCACTCTTCAAAAAGGAACCTTTGATCAGCTTACAAAAACTAATTCGTACGTCAGCTCATCCGGTTAGTATGAGAAAGAAGGAAGGCTAAAGTACGTGATGTCCTAGATTCACAGGGTTTCTTAACCTGGGGTCCATGGACCACTAAGGGGTCTCTTGATAAGGTACTGGGGGTCCACGAAGACGTTAAAAATAATAACAATACATAATCTAGATCTATAAAAATCCATTTTGTTTGTGTTTCTGTGTGTGTACGTGCGCTGATTGGTTCGTTGCCTGGGGGTCTGCGTGCGCTGATTGGTTCGTTGTCGGGACAGGTCCATTCTCATGGCACGTGAAGCTAGAGGGGGACGGGCATTTTTCATGATGCAACGCGTTATTATTCTCTGAAAACTACGCGAGGAACGTCGACGTTTTCACAATCCTAATACATCGGGACAGGATTTCAACGGGAAATTTCGGACTTCATCGGGTAAGGAATTTAACGGTTAATTTACGAATTCAACGATAAAGGACTGAAACAGTAAATTTATGAATTCAACGAGACAGGAATTCAACGGAATAGGACGTCAACGGGAAACTTAGGCCTTCATCAGGGCAGGAATTCGTCGGGTAAGGAATTCAGCCACCGCAACGCGTGGCCAACGATAAAGGACTGAAATAGTAAATTTACGAATTCAACGAGACAGGAATTCAACGGGATAGGACGTCAACGGGAAACTTAGGCCTTCATCAGGGCAAAAATTCGTCGGGTAAGGAATTCAGCCGCCGCAACGCGTGGCCAGGGCCAGCTAGTAACATAATAAACCTTCCCTTCACTTAAGTTTGTAAGGGGTCCATCAGATTGTTTAAATATTGCAAGTGGTCCATGATGATGAAAAGGTTAAGAAACCCTGTCCTAGAAGCTGCTTGCATGCCTCAAAAAATCCTCCTGAAGGAGATGACCATCAGCCCATGTCCACCAGCAGAGAAGTCTACAGACGATGGCCTGACCACTGGTCAAAGTACCGGAAGTTGCGGGACATCGATCGATAGGATTATCTTGATCCTCGAGCAAACATTGGCTTATTTTGGAGTTATTTGATGCGAATTTAATAGACACTAGTTTATACGAACCAAATAATTTGTGATAGAAGTCAATTTGTAAAACTTTTCATCCAAATGTTAAGAGTTTTTGTATATGATTTTTGGGAAACCATTAAATATCTTAAAGTTCATCTGGAAGAAAAATAAAATGTTGTACATTTTCAAGAAGAAATTTAAAATCATGGATATTAGAAAAAGTTCACGTTTTGTAAACTACAATCAAGAAAATTATGGAATTATTGCCATTTTGCATGACATGAGCATGTATAGGGTTCCCCAGACCTGGAAAACCTGTAAAAGTCAGGGAATTTAAACATGCCTATAAATGTCAGGGAATAAAATGACTTATTTTAAAAATGACAGGGAAATTTAACGTATAAATGCTGTCCCAAATCCCGTTCTAAAATTAATGCTTCTTCTAGCTTGTTCGTGGTTAGCTCAGGGTCTATTTGCAAAATGTTTATTTTTCTCGAGGATAAACTTACGAAATTTTACACGTTTTCACAAGTACAAATTTGTAAAATTTTCCATGTTTTCCCAAAGACAAATTTGCCATATTTTCAACAATTTCCGAAGACAAATTTTTCACCTTTTCCTGAGAACACATTTGCCACATTTTGCCGATTACAAATTTCCAAAATTTTCCACTTTTTCCCGAGTACAAATTTTCAATGATTTCCACGTTTTCCCCTAGGACAAATTTTCAAAATTTGTTACGTTTTCCCAAAGACAAATTCGCCATATTTTTAACAATTTCCGAGGACAAATTTTCCACCTTTTTCCAAGAACAAATTGGCAAAATTTTCCACGGTTTCCCAAAGACAAATTCGCCATATTTTCAACAATTTCCGAAGACAAATTTTCCACCTTTTCCTGAGAACAAATTGGCAAACTTTCCATGTTTTCCCAAGAACAAATTCGAATTAATTACTATTTTCGAAGACACATTTGCCACATTTTCCCGAGTACAAATTTCCAAAATTTTCCACGTTTCCTGAGGACAAATTTTCATTATTTTCCACGTTTTCCCCCAGGACAAATTTTCAACATTTCCCAAGTTTTTCCAAGTTAAAATTTTTAAATTTTCCACCTTTTCCCCAAGAACAAATTGGCAAAATGTTCCACGGTTTCCCAAAGACAAATTCTCCATATTTTCAACAATTTCCAAGGACAAATTTCCACCTCATCCCGAGTACAAATTGGCAATCTTTTCCATGTTTTTCCAAGAAGAAATTCGCAATAATTTCAATTTCCGAGGACAAATTTGCCAAGTTTTCCCGAGTAAAATTTGTAAAATTTTCCACGTTTTTCCGAGGACGAGTTTGAAACATTTTCCATGTTTTCCCAAGTTAAAATTTTCAATAGTTTCCGAGGACAAATTTGTACAATCTCAATAATTTTAAGAATTTCCGAGGACTTTTTCGACATTTTCCATGTTTTCCCAAGGACAATATCTCAATAATTTTAAGAATTTCCGAGGACAAATTTCGACGTTTTCTCCGGGAATAATTTGCAAAATTTTCAACGTTTTCCCAAGTTGAAATTTTCAATAGTTTCCGAGGACAAATTTGTAGAATTTTCAACAGTTTCCGAGCACAAATTTGCAAAAATTTTAACTGTTTTCGAGTACAGATTGGCAAAATTCTCAACCTTTTTGTGAGTACAAATTTTAAAAATTGACAATGTTTTGTGAATACAAATTTGTATAATTTTCCAAGAAATTGTCATGGTAATTTTGCATTTACAAAAATTAATCTTGCCTGGGGCATTGGGAACCCCAGGGCTGCTACTAGTGACGCAGGTTTGGAGGGCTACTACCTCTAAGTTGGTACCTCGATTGACAGTTGAACCTCCCCCTCCCCTCATGGAAAACCAATATTAGCCCATGGCAGGGTCCCAAGTCTTCGAGCTTCTTTTGGGCTCTTCGATTCTTCCCCCTCCCCCTCTTAACCATCTAGTAAGGGGCAATTAATTTATCAAGGAATGTCCTCAAAAATTTTCCAAAATTGGACACTCCCCTACCCCCTGTTGTCCGCATTGTGTCCGATAAATCATGCCCTTCCCTTCCCCCATTAGGACGTCCGAAGCTTTAAAAAATCATATTTGGAAAATTTTGAAAGTTAAGCAAATGTGTACTCCGAAAATATTAATTTTGCATTCTGAAAAGGTTGATAATTTTGCCAAATTGTCTTCAGTGAAAGAAGTTCTTAAAGATAGAAGGTTGACACGTCACAGTGCTAGAGTTACACGTACTGTACAATAGTTTTAGTACGCCCAACGAGTGCCGATTTTAGCACAAAATGGCGGCCTTTTGCCATTGCGCCAATTGAATTTAACTTGGACGTCATATACAGACTCATACATAGGACCTACCATACTTCAAATTAGGTTTTATATTCTTGATAGCTCTCATAGTTTTTAAATTATTCAATAAAGCCTGGTGTACAGATTTTAATGAACTAAAGGCTTACAATTGTAATTCTAAATTCAACTAAATGTTCCGTCCGCCCCCAACTGACCTAATTTCAGGATGTTGAACAAGGAATCAGATAAACGAGAAGAAACGATATTGCGCGATATATGTGCATATCAGTTGATAATCGACGTGGAACTTCAATAACGTTAACAGACACCATTTTGTGGAAACAATTCCTAAACGCAAAAATGATCGTATGTAATTGTGGAAACTTGAGCATAAATTCATGGGAAAATCAAATACAAATATGTGACACGTGAAGAGGCCTTTTGTTTAACTATGAAAAAACGATAGTATTAATAACAATTAATATAATACTTGATTAAATATGATGCCTCGTATACGCAGTATATATATTTAAGCTGAATCAGATGCAACTTTAATTAAAACAATTACATTGCACTGCAATCAAGTCCCAAGTTAAACTCCAGATTCACTGGTAAAAACTAAAAAAAACGTAAGTAAATATACACCGCTATAAAATTGCATATTTTTTAAAAAAAAATGCATGTAGGTTAAGATAAGATACTTATAATTTATAATACAGCAGGTTGTAATCTCTTGAAACTTATAGTTCAGATCCACAGAATAATAATGAAATTTGTGTTTTCAGTAATTGGATCAACCAAGCGGATATGAAATTATCTAAAATGGGTAATTTGTTTTTATTTGTTAACATTGAAGACCAGAGTATTAATATTCTCACATAAGTAAACATTAAAAAGCTAAAATTGTAATTATTACTCTCTTAATTATTTCTGAAAGAAAACGAATATGGGGAATAAAATTCATTCTTGGTATATTAGCTGATATGAGTGATTTCCTCTGTCCGTGTAATATAGAATTTACAAATAAAACAATTTTGTAGTATGCGTGTTTATGTATACAGTCTAGATAAAATTTATGATTTCGACTATGATATATCTATATCCACGAACCGAGAGAATTGAAGGAAAAACAAGTAAAAAAAACATTCTGAAATAATTTGTCACGATTTCGCCATTTAACATTCTTGCTCAAAAAATTAATGTTTCGACTAAATATACTATAGCTTTTACATATCATAAAAACAACATGATAATCCATATTCGTACAATCTTCTAAACCACATTTTCTATTTAAGTTTTGCAAAGCACTAAACTTGGATTTCTGTTGATGTTCTGAACAGCGTTTGTTTTGGTCTCTCAGTAAGTAAATACACGCTCATTAAAGTTTTTCTTCAAATAGATAACAAATTCAATTTTTTTGTTTAAAATGCGATCTATTAAACTCTTTGATAATCGTCCGTGTGGTTTGTGATTCTAGAGGAGATGCCCTTACCTATGACTGCGAAATTTGCGATTCATCTGCTTGTGAAATACCAAAAAGTTGCCGATATGGGGTCTCCTATGATAAATGCGACTGCTGCAAACAATGTAGCCAGGTTAAATGACGCAGTTTATTTTAAAACCTGTCCAAACTTGTAGTATGTTTTCTCTTTAAGACATGTTATAAATAAATCTCTCCGTCTATAGGGTCCTGACGAAGAATGTGGAGTTCTACACGGGAAATGCGGAACAATTAGTGGTAAAAAAATGGAGTGCATCATGGAAGAATCGGCCTCTGGTCAAGCCGGTGTATGTTTGTTACCTGCAGTTAAAGAGTGGCCGCCTTCGTAATGCAATCTATTTTCTTATCATTAACTTTTTACTAGAATAACGCATGCGATTTATAAAATATATTTAACGATCTATTTCTACAGTGTGTTGCAACTTGCAAATTCAGATTGATTTATCTTTCTGCCAATCTATAATATAAAGAATAAAACGCGTCCATCTTGGATTTGGTTTTTACCTAGGATCTTTTAATCCGCCCGTCCGATTTCTCCGAAATTTTCTGTCAACACCCGGGGAGTAATGTAGGGGGAGTCTCGATCCCCTATGTATAACCCCTTCCCTATTATCGTCAGTTTTATCACCTTTTCCTAGCCAAAATGGCCGCGGACGGGGGTCGTCCATAACGTCCGGCCAGATCAATATTCTGCTTTTCCTATTTTGAAATAACGGCTTTTTGAAGTATTTCACAAACATGATGCAAAAAAAGGTCCCTTAATCTTACTTCCAATATGGCTACCTTTGTACACCAACGTCACTTCAATTCCACAACATCATGTGTGGCTGCAGGGGTGAGATAATACGGTCGTGGCCGATTTCTATAGGAGTTAACCCGGCATTCGCCTAGAAACAACTTTGGGAAACCACGAAAACCAAAGTGAGGAGATCCGACCTGGGAATCGAACCCAGGTCTACCGAATACAAAGCCTGAGCATTAATCACTTATCCAACTTTGCTCGGTAGTCTATCGAGACTAGATTCAATTATTACTTTATTAATCTAAACTCGATTAAAAATTGGGTTGGAATTTAAAACTGTAAAGTAAAGGGAATTGAACCCTGGTCTACCGAATACAAAGCCTGAGCATTAAGCAATTACCCAACTTTGTTCGGTGGGATTCTAACTTTGGGGCTGAACAATATCTTTATTGAATTTGAGATTTCTGAGAAATTTGGCCCGCATTGTTTTTTTTTAAATTTGTTTGGTAAAAAAAACTGAAGGGTGGGGAAAAGGGGATAACACAGCAGCGACTGGACACTGTCCAGCTTTCGCATAGCAGGATGTAGCGTTAAATTCTAACTTCAGGTAGTCTGGTCAAGCGTCGAATCCCCGACATTAATTTGGCCGAGGAATTTGATATTGAGAACGAAATTTGGGCACGTTTTTTTGCGTTGATCGATAAATGAATGGCGGTTGGACAGTGCACAGAGTGGACACTGTCCGGTTTTCACTATACATGTTAACAAGATTAAATTGTAGCTAGTTTAATGATTAGGTCTATTCGCCTTAATTAATTTCAACAAATTCGATAAAAACTAATCTAAAAAAATTTCGAGAAATTTAAAAAATTTTACCAAAAATATCTACAAGACATCGAAATAATTCCAGTAAAATTTTCAAAATAAATTTTGAGTAAATATTTTGCCAAAAAAAATAAATGAATAAAAAAAAGAATAAATTTCAGAAATTTAAAAAAAAAACAAAAAAACCAAATCTTGACATCTGATAATCTTTTGCAAAATTTCTCGAAAATTCAAATAAAAAAAAGCTAATGCTTAGTTTTCAAGATATAAAAATTAGCTAATGCTTAGTTTTTAAGATATAAAAATTAGCTAATGCTTAGATTACAGAATAAAAAAACTGAGCATTTGCTAATTCTTATATCTTGAAGACTATATATGCATTTGCTAATTTTCAACGGTTGAAAACTTATCTCTAGGATTTCCGAGGATAAATGAGCAAAATTTTCGCAATTCCCGGAAACAAATTTACACACATTTTTGGAAATTTCGAAGGACTTCAAAGTTTCCAAGTTTCTGAATTTTCTAAGACAAATTTTTAAAATCTTGCAAAATTTTTTCTATGCAAATTTTGTCAAAATTTTCTGATTTTCATTAATTAATTTCGCAAAATTTTAAAAATTGTTAAATGTGAATATTTGAAAATATAAAATACCACTCGATCATTAACGAAAGGATTTTTAACGACCGACTTAACGGCAGATTAAGTAATGAGAGAAATACTTACCAGTAACGAATTCTGTGAAAAATATAAGAACAATTATAAAAAAAATAATTAAGCATTTTGAATTTGCGTCGTGGTTTAATTCGATTTTTCAGGAAATTTTCAAGAACATTTTCAGATGTAAAGAATTTGTTTTAAAGTTTTCTCGAATTATTTCGAAACGAAGCAAATGCTTTATTTTCAAGATGTGAAAATTATCAAATGCTCAGTTTTTTATTCTGTAATCTAAGCATAAGCTAATTTCTATCTGGAAAACTAAGCATTTAATTCGTTTCAAAACAATTCGAGAAATCTTTTTATAAATAAATCCCAGAAAAACTTAAAAAAAATTCAAAAATTTTGTTAAAAAAAAATACCAAAAGGAAAAAACTTGACATCTGAAAATTTTCTTGAAAATTTCTTGAAAATTCTAATGAAACCACAGCGCAAATTCAATATGCTTAATTATTTATATTTTTTTAGAATTGTTTTTTTTTTCACATGGTAAGTATTTCTCTCATTTCTTAATCTGTCGTTAAATCGTACGTTAAAAAAATCCTTTCGTTACAAGGTCGAGTAGTTTTTAATTTTTTCAAATATTCACATTTAACAATTTTTAAAACTTTGCGAAATTAACTAATGAAAAACTAAAACTTTTTCAAATTTTGCATAAAAAATGTTGTAATATTTTTAAAATTTATCCCAGAACATTCGGAAACTTTGCAAATGTGTATTCGTGAATTTCTAAAAATGTGTGTAAATTTGTCTTAATTGTTGAAATGCGAAAATTTTGCGCATTTGTCTTTGGAAAACCTAGAGAATTGTGCACATTTATACACAAAATACGTGGCAAATTTTGTAAATTTGTACTCAGAAAATGGCCCGTGCAACTAACCATGTAAATAAAATAATTTTTGATTGCCATTTTTGTGTTAAATTTCCCTGACTTTTCCAGGTTTATTGGAACCCTGTAGCATCAATTTGATCGATTGAACCGACTAGAACAATTTCATCCCTTCGTGCCCTTTAACCCCGCCCTTCGATCGTGGGATCTTCGGTTCATGACCCAGAAAGGGACACGTCAGTGATGAAAAATGTCGCACTTGCTCGGTTTGAGTGCACTTTAACTCTTTCCAGGTGGGTTATTATTAGCAACTAGCCTTAAGTTTATCCCCCTTAATACGAGACAACCCCTCGAGGCGTTCGTCCAAAAGAGAAAACAAACAGTCTGACCTCTGACCCGAATAATCCTTTCGTCATTCGGAGTTATTACCCTTGAACTGGACGAGTTGTTTAGGGGTGATCTAAAACAGGGCCCCTTTAATATTCAAAAGAAATTACGGTTTTTGTACCATAAATACATAATGCCTCATTTGTGCCCTATCATTTTTATACATTTTAATAATGTTTATACAAGGTATAAACCCGTAATATTAATTTTACGAAATATCTACTTTTTCAAAGCACATAAAACCTGGAAAAGTGACCACCTTTTTATATTGACTAATTTTTAGTGTTATGTTTTTTTCTAGCGTTGATTTCCTTCATAAAATTACTCTGTGACCACCTGTCTATTGTGTACAGTGACCAGCGTACCTTATAAAGTGACCAGATAACGGATGAGTCACATTAAATCCTGCTTTAACCCCAGTGATTCCTAAATAATTCAGCCAATCATGTTATTCAGATCGAAAAAATGACTGAAAACATGATCGTAGGAAGCAAAAAGAATTTAAAACGAGGGAACTTAATAATTTTTACTTAAAAAAACAAATGTGTATTAATGCAATAAATATACTGTGTGTAATGCACATGGACATGATGATTCTGTACTTTTTTTGGTTTTGTGGTTATTTACTACATGCATTAAACTCTACACTTATAAGTACAGCGTTCATGTTCATTTTAATTTATTTCAGGCATTCTTTGTATAGTGGCCACCTGTGTACAGTGACCAACATTGTATTTTTTGGTGGTCACTCTTAGCAGGTCTACAACTATTTTTGTCATTGCAGAAAACTTCATTGGCGAAATGGATATGATCTATAAGGCTCTATAAAAGGGGCCATTCAAAAAGGACGTCCTCATGTAGGGGGTAGGAGGGGGATGAAGTACACAAAGTGGACAAGAGGGAGGGAGGGTGTTTGACCAACTCGGACGTCCACTCGATAAAAAAAAATTCCAAATAAAATCAGTTCCCGGAGAAAAGGGAAATTATTATTATTATTATTATTATTATTATTATTATTATTACAGTCCAAGCGAAAGCTATATTAGCTTGTTGCCGTCAGTACATTAGA
>JAQGAO010008030.1:0-10734 GCA_034697705.1 Ommatoiulus sabulosus | reverse complement strand
CCAAGATGGTGGGTTATAACGCGCGAAACTGGCCTTACGATCTGCAAAAAACGCCGAAGTGGCACGCAACGTATTCTTGCACGCTGGGCAGATACCGTGGCCTTTACGGTATTTTCAACGCTATGCAATAACTCTCTATTCATTTTGCCTTTTACGCAAAATAATTACGCCGTCACGATGGCTTTCGTCATTGATAATTGCTGCCCCTGAATGCAATTTTATTGAAAAATATTTGCAAAAAAAAGAAATTACTGCATCACAAACTGCAAGTTTGGAACCCTATACCAATTATTAAAATAAGTCACTAAAAGTTTGGCCACTTGCCATTTTAACTCCATTAGCCTACTTCTACAGAAGAAGTACTGTAGAACCTTTTTATTAGCAGTATTAAATAGATTGTCACATACAATGTTTTATAAGTGTACATTATTTTTCTAAGGTTGTGGACTCTCTGAAGATCATTACTAACGTGGATGAAGATGCGATCAGAGAATTTTGGTCAATGGACCGTCATATGACATACATAAGCACGGTACACGCACATTTTCCTACCAATTTGCTTTTTATTGATATTTAGCTGTCGCTTACATCAAGATAAATGTCTCAAAAACATTTGAAGGCATCAGAATTCCTGAAGCTTCACAGAAAATTTTTAAAAACGAATACTTACTATTGATTGTCAACGGGAATTTCATAAATTTTGAACGCTTAACGTTGGACAGTTTGACATTTTTGGAAGTAATAAAATTCAAAAATATGAAAACTCACTAACTTTAAAAAGAAAATGTTTATTAATTCATTTAAAATTAATTTGTGACATTTTATAGACTGAAACGAAATCACAACTCTACTCTTATTACGTCTCCGTGGACCCACCAGGATTGACAGGCTGGGGACTTTACGTCATTAGAAAGGGTTTTATTTTAGCCGTAAGTATAATTATGCTTTGGAGGTGTCCAGTTGAGCATAGAATAAAATAAAGTATAAGTAGATAAATTTACATATTATTTTCTTATGTAAATCTTTTTTTTATATTTCAGGCAGCTGCAAATATTCTAACATATGTGCTGGTTCTATATGGTATTCAAGATCGCTCTGGCCTGACCTCAGAAAAGGACTTTGCCATAAAAACTACAGAAAGTGTGCTTTAATTTAGTCGACGAATTAAATCGCTGCATTTGTCCCCGCTCATTCAAGAAGGATTGGATTTGAATTTCCTACTATAGAAGATACTGGAAATGGACATTTTCTATACTTTAAACTCAGTAATAACAGCAAATTAAAAGAATCTATCAAAGGTCCATCCTTTAGGAAAATAATTATTTTGAAGATAGGTTTATATAGGCATCAAATGAATAAAATGAAATGAAAAACTTCCGAATCTTCAAATTTAGCACTTTAATTTTAAATTTAAATTTATTTGAATTACGCCAATAGAAGTAACCTCGACAGGTGCATTAAAATATAACCAATGCTGAACAACATGAACTTAACAATTGTACATTAGCTAAACTTATATAAAAATAAATAAACTTCAACTCTGAGTTGTATGTGCAATACACAATGAAAACATGGTAATACAGTTTATTATAATGTGGAAATAAGTGTTAATTTCGTATGATATATTTAAAACTTAGAATTATCAAGATATTAATACAGAAAACTTTGCTTGTGTACAGAATTTGTTTTTGGATTTGTCGATGGAAAAGAAAGAATAGAATACAGATTTTAATTTTGTTTTAATTTTGCGTAGTCTGTTCGAAGCTGTTACTGTTATTATGTACTGTATTGTTTAAGGGCGAAAAGAAATTAATGCCAAAATTTACCCAGATAATAAAAGGGACATCCCCAAGTCTGTATACAGTACAGTATTGGCGTCAGAAACAGTAAACGATACCCGAACATTACGAAATAACTCGTTATCTTTTTAACATCAATAACAACCTTTCACAACCTTGTTCTATGAATAACTACCTATAATAGATCACCGAAAAAAGTATACTTTAACAATGATAACATTTCGGGATATAAACATTGGATGACAACATTGTTGGACATTAATGAATACTGTGAATTTCTTTTGAAATTTAAATTTAGCCAATTAACTTGTCACCGTTACTAGCTCCATTTATCATTGACAACTTCTCTAAGTGGAAGGTCAGGTAATAATATTATGGCAAATCTTGTATTTACCCTACCGATATTTTTATTCGTTCACATCTTTGTAGGCTACATCTTGACATTCAACCACTTTTTCACCCTTTTAGAAATCTTTTTTAATTCGCTGATATGCCTGAAACCATTATGTATCTATTTAAATTGATGGATTAACATTTTTATTTGCTGTTTACTTATGATAGACTACATTTGCATTCCATTTGTGAGCTCAGGTGCCTCTATTTTTAGTAGGAAGTTAGGGATATTTATACTTTATGCAAAATTCATGTTGTTTCCATGAATTATTTTCTTTTAACAAGTGCATTGTTAGCATCTCTTTGTTAATCATCCAACTAATGTAACTTGTGTGTATTCAACCTTTTTTCAACGTTAGATAGGTAATTCTTTTGTAAGTTATAGCTAACGTAGTGTTGACGGTTGTTACAACAAAAATGAATGTTTTTATGTTTTTTTCTTATTGCCAATTTAATATAAATGTACATGTGAATATTAATTCCTGATGAAGGTCTAGAGCCAAAACGTTGAAAACTAACAAAAATAATGGTGGTGAACACTGAACATACAAGACTAGCTAAAATATAATTAAATGGCCATCTGCATAGTCACTCCAAAATATACGTTACATCAATTGATCGATTAATAGATTAGTTGACAAAAGAAATTCAAATGCTTGTTGATAGCAACTAATTCCTGCAGGATTAAGTTAAAATATCATTCTATTCCATATTATAACGCCCCCATTGCTTATTCACATATTATAAGGCAAAAACAATTAATCTAATGGAATCTTTGTCCCCATGAATCGATTTAAGCGTCAAGTTCATACATATACTGTAAGCATGCAATTGCTCTGCATTTCCACAAGCCATATCCACAGTTCTCAACAACTGAAGTAAAAACTGTACGCAAACTGATCAAAATGTCGCGCAAAACCAGTGACACTAAGGATTCCAACAACCACCAGCCTGACGACTTCTCCAAAACAGAATGCTTCAAAACCTTCAGGCCAATTTTTTTGGTTTTATTTTTTTGCGGCATTGACATCTTCAGATGCTCGAAATTTAGACGTTTCTGTCTTATTTTCACCTCCACCATCCGGCTAATGTTTGTCGTTTTGCTGCTTGGTTGCTGCTATTCCATGGTTCTGCTCGTGTTGCTGAAAATCAAATCCGTAGGCATGGCTAGTTTCCACATAACTGCTATTTTGATAACGCTGCAAGTCTTGTTCGTGTACTTGATCGTTACCTTCAAATGGAAGAAAATCAAGGCGTTCTTCATAGACCTTTGTTTGACATGCAGCGAAATCATGGAAAACGAACCGAAAGTCTACAGAAGTAACAAGGTGATCACCAAAGGCTCGGTGCTGTTGATCGTTTTATGCTTTTTCTTATTCAATTGGGCAACCTATTACAACACCAGCTTTGCAGACGTCGATCCTCCAACCGAAGGCAATGTGACATGCAACGCAAGCAACGATTTTATTTTTCAATACTATGATGAAATGCCATCTGTTTTCATTGCCATTTACACCATCGTGGTGTTTTCCACCTGTTTTCATTTGATTTTCGTCCTGTGGTACCTCAACGTTTGTTTCATCATCATCCGATGCTTTCACAGACTTCCGAAAATTTGGGTGGAGGGCGAAAACGATGAAATATCGTTTCAAAATATGTCTGGCACTGGTAGTGTCACTTCGACTTTGAAGACCAACAGAATCCTAAAATGTCATCGCAAACTCTGCCTCTTGATCCAAGCCATGGATGCTATCTTCCAAGAAATTGTGGCCATTTGGCATTTTTCGGAAGTTTTAGCCGTGATTTTCATTTCCAGGTCGATGAACCTGAATTTGTCTGAGGCTGAGAAATCTTTGAACTATAACCAAGTTATAACTATTTTCGTCTTTTTGGTGGTGTTTGTGCTCCAGGTTATTGCTGCGTCGTACATCAACAAGCAGGTGAGCGTAAGCATATTTAGAGCGACAATATGTGAACTTCTTGACTCGTTAAAAAGTTAATATATTATACATATATGTATATTATACCAGATATATAGTATAAACATAATGTAGGCCCCTATATACATGTGCACTGTATATACACAGTAAATAAAATGTGTATTTATATCAATGAAAACATACATAATGATCTTGATATTTCCACGTGTTTTGGGAAAAAATTCCTTTGTAAATAAGTTTCCAGATATATATTTATACATGTATATTTCCAGAATAGAAAACAACCCTATTTTATTGAAATTTTTGCCAAAAAAAATTCAATTTATTTTAATAGGCACTAAGCGATTTGGTCACAATAAGAGCCACAGAAGGAGTACTTGTTACATAGAACCGTTTTATGAAACATTATTTTAAATTGAAAAGTTGTTGCATACACTTATAAAGTGTGCATTATTCTTTTAAGGTTATAGATTCATTGAAGATCATTACGGACATGGATGAAAATGAGATTAGAGAATTCTGGTCAATGGACCGTCGCTTGGCATTCATAAATACGGTACACGCACATATTCCTTGCAATTTACTTTTTATTGATATTTAGTTTTTGTAATCAAATTTATAAATTTTCAAATTAACATTGGACACCAGGACGTTTTTGGTAGAAATAGCATTTTAAAACGCTTACTTTAGGATGAAATTGCTCATTAATTTATTTATAATTAACATGTCACAAACTTTATAGACAGAAACTAAATCCCAACTCTACTCTCATTACGTAACCGTGGACCCACCAGGATTGACAGGCTGGGGACTTTATGTCATCAGAAAGGGCTTCATTTTAGCCGTAAGTATAATTACGCTTTAAAAGTCTCCAGTTGAGGAAAGAACATATTAATGTATAAGCAGATAAATTTACTTATTTTCTTATGTAAATCGTTTTTATATTTCAGGCTGCAGCCAATATTCTAACCTATGTGCTGGTTCTATACGGTATTAAAGATCGTTCTAAACTGCCCTCAGGCAAGGACTTTGCTATAATATCGGCAGAAAATGAGTTTTAATTTAATAGCCTAATTAAATTTCTGCATCTACCATCTCTCCACCAAAGAATGCCTCAAACTTTCCTACTAGAATATATTGTAAATCGGGTATTTTCTGAATACCATATACTCAGTATAAATAATAATGTTAGGCTTCATATGAATATTTTCAATAGAAAATTTCTCTACAGAGGATAGAGATAAGTAACTAAAAATTTTGAATTTCAGATTTTAAATTTCCCTAAGTTTGAATTGAATTTAATTAATGCATCGTTGGTCTTTTAAAAAAGCTCCATCTAGGGATCAATACATGTTAATTGATAAAATGAAACGTGGACAATTTAAAAAATATAAAATTAACAATTACTGTTCAAAAAATGGATTTATCAAAAGCTTTCTAAAAATAAACTACATCAAAATTAAATTATTATTGCAGATCATAACAATACCCTATCAACCCTATCTCACCCTATCAACAACATTATCTTAAAATTTAACTTTAAACCTTTATTTTTAGCAATTGTATAACTTGTGAAAATTGGCAAAACGAATACTGTATCTACGAAGATTTAACTTCTTTAATCCAAATTGGAATTTTGCTTCAATCGCACCATTTAGAGTGGAAACCTAGTTCAGAATCGCTTCACTAAAATACTTGTCTCGTACATATTATACAAATACTGGAAAAATTTTGTTCCGCTTATCCAATCAGGCACCTTGTACCTCAACTGAAATCGTTACATGAATGAAATAAAAAGCACAAAGAAAATTCCGTTATGAAATGGTTTGGTGGGTGCCAGTATGGCCACAGCCTTTACTGATTAAAAATGGGCAGAGACGGAAATTATTCCAGGGCAAATATTAAAAAAAGAAACACAAAGCAGAAGAAGCCAGGCCTAAGCCTTCGAAGCTCAAATACACCGGTATAGGTAAGTTCCAGCGCATGAGAACCGAACATGTGATGTGATAAACTAAGAAAGTTTTATCTCATTCGGTTGAATATGGGAGAGATGTGGAACGTGAGAAATGAACATCTGACTCGGAAAATTGGATGAGGGTTGTCGACACCAACTGCCTATTTAGTGCTAACCCTTGATACACCAGCAACACTTGCGTTTCCCGGTAGTAGTTCATCAGTTCATGTGCTTGCAACTCTGTCATGGTGCCGAAAAAATTCATCAGAATTTAGATAACAATTTACTGAGGTGATGTTTGCGCAAAGTGTACCTGCATCAGGATTCAGGACTAATGCATTTACAAAAGAAATACAGCATCATTTGAATATCTACATCTTTAGAGGGTGACAAATTCTATGCCCATTTTAGAAATGTTAGAATGTAAATTCGAGTCAGCGGTTTTTCCTATCAGGTTTTAATATTCTAGGCAACAATTCAAGGCTTCATAAAATTGTAATGGAACGATTAAAATTACACACAGTTCTAAGTAAACCATTAAAACTATGAACAACTCCATATCCGCAATGCTAAAAAATGTAAAGCCGGGTACGCATGCACTATCACCAAACCAAAACTAAAAACTCCACACTTGAAACTTTTCTCCATGGTTTGTGGCAACGAGAAAATGGCGTAGCAAACTGTTTTTGCCAAACTAAAAACTAGAAAATCAAGTTTGCAAACTAAGTTTGGCGTTCCCGTCGAGTGTTGGTGAGATGAAAGGGAAATAACCAAACTTTTTGGCGGTGCGCTGCTATCAACGCTTCGTCTGCATGATATCAATGAAACTGCAGACGACAGAATATCGTATCTATCATGTTTACTCTGTCGTCTGCTCAGTTTTGTCAATATGGTTTGTTGCATTGTGTACGCTCAGGTTTTGCACAACTAGTTTGAATATTTTTTTTAGAAACTATAGTTCACGTTGAAAGTTTGGGGTTTCTGGTTTTTATGACTGATCTACCTATTGATTTAGGATTTACTTTAAAAAAATTTCTCGTTTATTTTGAAAAAAGTTCAATGGCATTTATTACATAAACATACTCTTTAATGATATTATAATGCATTGCTTTATGAGAAAATTTATTCTTGCCCTCAGTGTACTTCCTCTTAAATACTGTAGGTCTTTAGTTCAAAAATATATATTTTTAAGCAGAATAAATTCTGCATTACGCAATAAATAATCGGAATTCTGAATGGACAGACATTAACAAAAGTTTAGTAATGGTACTTAAAGGGTTTAACAAGGTGGATTGGTGTCTATTGTTAATATGTCATGTTTTCTAATGCAAAGAATACCGTACATGCATATCTAATAAGGTTTTGATTACAATTAAGAAAAATTTAACAATGTATTTTTGCACAAATTGCAATGTGCACCCTTCTTTTGTTGCCACTAACCAAACATTTGAAGAAAACAGAAAACCCAGCACATTATCAGGTAACAAAAGACCCCCTGCAAAATACTGGATGATATTAGCTGCATTCATGGACACGGACACAAAATCTGGTTAACAGACATACGCCAGCATGCTGCCAGACTGCGCAGAATATTGACAAAAACAAGATTTCTTAAAGTATGTTTGTCTAAGAAGATAGAAGAGTTGTAAACTGTCATTTGGCGCGTGTTACAAAGTGTACACAGGGCATACACACCTAAATTCACTATGTGTTCAATTTCGTTTAGCCTTTTTTCCGTTTTCGATTATCCTAAGTTCACACAACCACCCCCAGAACCCCCCCAAAAATCCCCAGAGGTTGACTTTGGGGCGAAATCAAGCACAGGCGTGTGTCCCACTCTGTTGACAGACAAGCCCTCAAAAAAATTGCAGGTGTGAAAATAGAAGACGCGTTTAGGCCTCACGTATAAGGTGCACCAATGTCATTTATATGTAAAAAGATAACTGGGAATTATCTTTGATTTTTTTTCAACCTGATAAAATCAACAAAAATATACCATGCTGATAAAGAAGTATACTAGATGGCTTTCATTATCCTACAATTGTACTTGGCTTTGCCGTCACATTACTGCATTTTCTCCAATTTTCAAATGAAATGTCTGAAACAAGATGTTTACCAAATAAAATCGACCCAATTCGTGTATTTTAAAAACCGAACACGAAACGCGATGGATTTTTCGAACATTGAAAACCGAAAAAGACGCAACGTAAATACATTGCAACTTAATTTCAAATAAAATAAAGTTAACAAAATCATGACATTTTACACAACTGCAATTATATCTCCTTGTTCGTTTCCAATTCTGCAACACATCACGATTTTATATAAAAAAAACATTTGTTTAAATTTAAGATACCATGATATTTCAACTTGACGTCTTATTATAAGTCAAAATGGCATAGTTTGGGAAGGTGAAGTTTACTGAATAAATAGTAGAAGAGAGTAAAAGTTTAATTTGTACAGTTATTACAATCCAGATATCCATATTTGAGAATATAAGATTTCCCTCAATAAGTTTCAAATACAAACATGATTTAGATGACATAGATGTGATATAAAACAAATACTTAAATGAAAAATGTTTATTCAGGACTATCAGCATACATTAGTTATGTTGAACATGTGAGGAAAGACTATTTTGCAAAACAACTTTACAAGCTATTGAGATGCAAGAATTTGTAAACATTCCAGGAATTCTGTTGTTCTCACAAAAATCATGTTTCTACATTTTTACAAAACTCGCCTAACTTTTCTAGAATTTGTGCAGCTGTTATGACAATTGTTACACTTTCAAGTTTTCTGAAAAGTACGTTTCGTACATCCTGTTATATTTCCCTTTCCTTTTTCTATGTTTATCAGTGATTTCACCTTCTTAGATATCAGGTTCTTGACCAATCATAACTTCAGCATGCACTAATTCGATACCAATTTTGAATATTCCTATTTTTCCGCTAATCTTTGTTCATATACCGTTTATGTGCATATATGCTAAGGACAGGTGGCATTAGGCCACCTGGTGGCCTACAGAGTTTGACGACTGCAAGGGCAGCCCATGACCCTCTTGCAGTCTAGCCTTCGTAAACAATAAGGTAAACAGCAATGGTTAAGGGCGATGCTAAGCTATAGATTCGATTTCTGTCACACGATGCGTCCAAAGGACCGAAATTGAAACATTTTCAAAGGAATTTTTTAAGATAAATACACTGAAGTGTATGCTTGAGAGCGCAGAAAAATATATGAACAGCTTTGTGCTGTTGAACGATTATTTTTGGAAAGATGCTTTCAAAAAAACGACAACTGACAATGTGCATCAATGAGGTTATGAGGCAACACAGCTGGAATAATATTGCCACAGATTGGAACTAAAAAAGTTCAAAAATAGAAAGCATAAAATCAATTAAAAGCTTACCATAAAAAAACGAATTCTTCCGGCAGCCCACATGGACAATATTCGCGGAAACTCTGTATTCTGTAAATATGATACAAGAACAAAAATAAAAACAATGGTTACACATGTGACTAGTATTCAAAAAGTTCATATAAAATATGTATTGTGTAATATAACATGAAATGACATTAAGATAAAACTGTTCATCTGCAAGTGTCCGCTTCTGGACATTCCAAAATGTCATGAAAAGATATTTTTAATGGATTTTAAATTCATATATTAATTTTTGACGAGCGATCAAGCTGGCGTTATCAATGGACTAGGTTTTGCGGCATTAAAATTTTAATCGGGGACATTGGACACAAAGCATTGTTGTGATTAAAAATACTGGGAAAAAATGTCCACCAAGTGAGCATCTAAGCCGAAGCTGGCAGCCAGTGTGCAGAAAATGTCAAGAGGACTTCCTAAGTGGGACCCCATTATGCAGGACTTAAGAGGTGGCGCAACCGATGGATCAGAACTCCCCTAAAGAGCCCTTCAGGCCATCAAATGGGAACGTTTGCATATGTCCCCAAAAAAGCAATGGAGGAAAAAAAAGAAAAAACGTATAACGGGACAAAATCGAGCAGACAAACATTCGAATTGGTAAAGAGAGGACAGTCAATATCTTAGACATGAAGTTTATCTCATAATTTATTTAAGGGGATTGGGAAAGTAAATATCTGCAACTTTCAGTTTTGAGAACTAAATCTGAAAAAATTGTAAAATCTCAAAGCGATTTTTTATTTTATATTGATCCCCTATTTAATTTTATCACATTTTGTTTTTTTATGTAGTAAACATGACCTTCCTAGTGTAAACACACCAAGACCATTATGCAAACTGAAGTTAAGGGGACGTTTCTGGTAACGTATGAAATTGGATAACCTTACACTGCCAATGGTTACGTTGATAAACCGAAATAGTAGAAATTGCAGAATTTCATAAAATGACATTTGTATCTATTTATCTTGCAGCTTTCGATGTATACTGGTATATGCTCACAGAAACCAAAAAAAAAAAAACAGAATTCGGAATTATTTAACTCAGAGAGAATTTGGGCAAGATGCAATGGTTATTATTCGTAAAATGACTTTTCCGAGCAGAACACATTTTGATCTGTAAAAATGTTATCAAATCCAAAGTTAAGACAATTGGAATACCGTAAAAACTGAATTAAGCGCCGTACCCGCAATACGCGCCTACCTCAATTAATCGCCG
>JAQGAO010008029.1:0-10734 GCA_034697705.1 Ommatoiulus sabulosus | reverse complement strand
TATGGAATCAACAAACTGTTTTCAAAATTAGACGGGACATGGGGGAGGGGATGGAAAGGTTACATAAACAGGACAATAAAGGGCGTACATGGGGGAGGGTCTAAAAACCTGGAAAAGTACATGTAGGACGTCCTATATGGATGATCCTGTATTACAATGTTTTCTTAAAGCTAAATCAAACTTGTTACATTTGAGAAGGCCATCTTCGACATGAGCTGAAATCTGCGTTTAATTCCACAAATCAGAGTTACAGTACATATTGTATATTTAAAATGTGAGTAGTATATCTCGTATTCAAAAACGTTTTATATAGCCTACACTTATGGTAAGAGCCTAAATATAAAATCGCTTTAATCCTATAGTTTTATAAAGCCTGTTTTATACCTCAAATTTGTAGTTTTTCAAATAAATTTAAAAGTATAACAGCATATAATGTATACATACATATACATGTATATATACAGTAGGCCGTAGTTGAGATATGAGCACTCCCAAATAAATACAGATAGCTAACCTTTTTACTTTTTTGAAAGTTTTCCTTAAAAACTCATTTTATCATACGTATAGAAACTTACTTGAGGCCATCGTTATATTTGAGCTCGGTGTGCTTTCATGATGAATTGGACTCATTGGATCGTAGGTTGTGAAGTTTGAAGATCCAGGGGTTGAGTCATCCCACGATTCAGTTGAAATGGGAATTGGTTTGGGAGTTATGATAGAACAGTTTGCCTTTTCTTCTTGATTGCAAACTCTGGTCTTTCGGTCAAAGTGAAATCCGAGTGGACATCGAAATTCCACGAAATTTCCAAGTACACAATAATAAAACTTTGAACAACTGAATGGGTGGGGAATTGCTACAGGTTGTCCTAGAGGAGCCTGTGGACAGGCAATATAGCTCATTTCATCGTGATCGTAAGCGGAAAGTACAGCAAAAGCACCAATTACGAGTATCGTAGAAATAATGGAGCAGTTAGTGACTTGCATTCTTCAATTTATTAGAAGAGGAAAATTAACCTGATTACGTACACCGACTTATATTCGTGCTCCAAAATGCATGCGTATATCCCAATTGATGTCTCTTATTACGTTCCTTGCTGTATATTCGCATAAACTTATATAGGATTGTTGAAACTTGTCGATGATTAATTTTTATGATACAGATTTGGCAAAGCTTTCAATTTGAATCTGTAGTCGAGCTATACGTACGGCACTTGCAATCAAATAAAAAGCGGAGTCATCACTCGGGCAGGTGGTTGTAAACATTTTTATTGAAACTTTTTATCCTAAGTTGCCCTCCTCTATTATCAAATTTCTAATGGTGTTTCGGTTACAAGGGTTTGTTATGGGTATGTACTTTTGTATGTGTTAGCAAAACTATTCAACATTACTTGCTTTCAGCCAAGAAAAATATAGCCTGCGGCGTTTACTTGTAAAGTTCCTCTTCCCGGTTACATATTCATAATTGATGTTGGACTTATAACCTGATGATCGTAAAATCTCAACAATATCGACGAACGTACTTGGCTCAATTTAACTTCATTCCATATCCGTCGAGATCGTTGTAGTGCTTGGAGCCACTAAAACATGATGAAAACGCGTTAAAGCATTATATCAAACTAGAATTGAAAAATCTGGCCAGCTTGTTTACAAAAGCGTGTGCCTCGGGTTATTATGGCCTGCAACAGCAGTTAAATTAAACTTATATACGTATCTAGTTCCATAGTTTTGTGCATTGCAGTATAAACTCGGAGTATTTGCTTATGGTTATTTTCACTTCAAATGAAAAGCCCGTAACTCACCAGAAAAGAACGATATGTTGAAGCCTGCTCGATTCACTGATCCATCAGTCTTAAAATTAACCAGAACTTGATTGCTTGAAGCGTAAATGGAATTGTTTGCTGGCATGGATCCACAAAATCTGGCCAACATAGGGGATGCCGAGGTTGGTCCATCGTAGAATCGAAGGACGTCATATCCGCAGGATGATTGATTCTCCACCTAAATGCGTTTAAATCTGACGTTCAGATGGAAACCATTTTTTAATTTCTAATTGCAATATGATAATTAACTGTCCTTACGTCAAGAGAGTTTATACGTATAACAACTCGATAATTTGGAGGAGACGTGACGATTTTGTAAAAGCAGTTTAGGTTATGAGGGTAAAAGGCGAAGGGGTAGCTAGGGCTAACTATGGTTCCTGACGATCCACCATATTCCAGCTGTCCTGCACAGGTGCCTGCGTGGTATGCATGCATTTTAAATTAAAAATGTAGTGATTCGCAAAACATATTACCAAAGATTTCGCACTTTGTTGGACAATAAAAGTCATGTTGAAACCACCACGTTGTCCATTTCCGAAAGTGTGAAAGAAAACGAGAATCTTATTGGTTGAAGCGTGCACGTCGTCCACTACCCCGGATCCTGTTATCCGGGCCAAACTTCCATTGTTAATGTCATTGTTGTTGAAAATGTCAATATAATCGTATACATTTTCTACCTGTACATTAAATGTGATTGACGAATTCACCCATTAAGAGTTCTTTGTCACGCTACACGTGATTGTGATAAATTATAGCGAGTTCGGTTGGGCCCACCAGTGTAGTGCAATGTGCTTGCAAGTGCAACCTGATCACGTGACATTTTTGCGCGGTGCAAGCTCATGACGGCATCGGTGCATTACACCACATTTTGCCAGTCGAACACGCGAAACCACCACGCAGCCCAAGCTGCGAAAAGAACCATTCAGGAAAGAACAACAGACGAATTTGAAGAAAAGCAGACTAAATATAATCCGCCATGTTGGATGCACCGCTTACACCGACTCTCTCGACGGTGTAGGCGGTTACACCACATGCACTAAGTAGTGCATGTGGTGTAACCAATCGAATACGGAACGTAGGGTGTACCGACTACACTGAAGTATGCATGTTGCCCAACCGACTGGAACGAGTAGAGAAACGTACCTCGGTGTACACCAGTGCAGATGTTTTGACCCAATCGAATTCGCCATTAGATAAACGTAAGTTACTTACGTCTAAGTAATTTGTATGGATGGAAATAAAAGTTCCAGGCGGCCCTGTAATTAAGTAGTAACAATGCACGTTGCTTGGATAAAGTCCAGGATAGTTTGGACTGTTTATATTTCCCCTAGTTCCGGTGAATACACCTCAGGAGGCTAAGAATTGAAAGTTAAATAAGTTAAGAATGTGTCAAAATAACTGACATTAGTATCAAAGAATAATTTTCAAACATTTTTAAATGAAATTGACTCAACATAAAATAATTATAAAAGAAGACCTTTTGCTACCTGGCGGGTTATCAATGGCGGGTTATTAAAAAAAAGACGAAAATAGTTACTGCATCTCATGAAACCATGTTGTTAGATTACAGACTTGTAAACAGTCTTTAAGAACACGCGAGTATATATATTTTAATTTTTCAATTCTAGATCGACTTAAAATGTAACAGGTTAAATACAATTGATCGCATTAATATTTTCATAATTTTCATTATATTTTTATTCTTATAATTATCGTTAATGAATGTTTTATATACGTTCCACTTCATTTTAATTTCTAATTTTTTTACGGAAATTTCGTAATGAGTGCAAGGGTTTAATATTTAAATGATGAATACTTGTTACCTTTCTTTTCGCATAAGGTTAAAATGTGTTATAATCATAGGCTGAGAGCACGGTAACACTTATTCATGTAGGTTGCCAACTTATTTCGAATCAGTGTCGCGTAGTTGTATTGCAGACCCTTACCACTAATTAAGCGACACTGGTTTTCAACCTACATGAATAAGTGTCACCGTGCTCTCAGCCATATTCCGCATACTTACTGGCATTGTATTCAGTTTCGATGGTTGTTCCTTTGGATGAAATATCTACGGTTGTCCCAATTGTAGTAGTTTCTGAGGTAATTAACTCTGTTGTTGTTTCTGATGACATTACTTCTGTCATTGTTTCCGCTGTTGTTCCTTCCTGCGTAGGCCTAGTTGCCGCCGATGTTTTTGTTGTTGAAGGGAACGACGCTGTAAGTTAATATTAAAAAATATCTGATCAATGACGAATATAATAATGCGATCTTAATATAAAAGAGGAAATCTTGAAACTACAATCCTTCCTGAAAACGTATACGCATGATGGCGTAAAAATTGTAGCATGGCAGTTAATCATTTACGGGTCTAAAATGAAATTTGTCAAACTGTAATAATACCGTAATGCTGTACGAGATTTCAGATTTTTGTGCAATTGGATAGCACAAACTGTGCAAAAAAAAGGTGACAGAGCAATCGCCAGAAGAATAATGACATCTTGTTTTTCTTCATCAAGAAACATGTATGGTACATTTTTAAGTGCAAGTTAATTGGACTGTTTCTGATTTGATTGCAGGGTATTTTATCTGAGTTGTGTTTTTGTGACAAAATGACTTGATAGCCTACGATCAAATAGTTATTATTCTAAGTTTAAAATTGTATATGTAAATCATATTTTTTAATGTAAGATTCTGTTTTATGATATTACAATGAATAATATTTCACTGTTTAAAGTGTAAATTCCATTTTAATTTCCACGAGTTTAAAGGGAGATTTAGAAAGAATAGTCCGTGTTGTTTTCAGACCATACTTTCTACATTTACGTGTATGTAAATATGGCGCAACGTTTTAATCCAAAGGTTAAAGATACTATTATAAAATGGAAGGTTTTGCAGTATAAATGCTGTGACCATATTCGTACACTTAAAAACTCGAGTAATCTATACAAACTGTCTGCCTGGTTAAAATAGTTTTATAAAATTGCAATACCATATCACCATGTAAAGCAGTAAAATATAAACTTCAAATTTCAAAAGAGTGGTATGATTTTGTGATGCTGGAACATAAATGAACCACCTAATTACACGTATCAATAATCGGATCACGTAACTGTGTTCGGAGTTTAGGTAACTGTGTTCGGAGTTTAGGTAACTGTGTTCGGAGTTTAGGTAACTGTGTTCGGAGTTTAGGTAACTGTGATCGGAGTTTAGGTAACTGTGATCGGAGTTTAGGTAACTGTGATCGGAGTTTTGGTAACTGTGATCGGAGTTTTGGTAACTGTGATCGGAGTTTTGGTAACTGTAATCGGATAGCTCATTTCATCGTGATCGTAAGTGGAAAGTCCAGCAAAAGCACCAATTACGAGTTTTGTAGAAATAATGGAGCAGTTATTGACTTGCATTCTTCAATTTACTAGAAGAGAAAAATTAACTTGATTACATACACCGACTTATATTCGTGCTCCAAAATGCAGCGTATATTCCAATTGATGTCTCTTTATTACGTACCTTGCTGTATATTCGCGCATTTCGCATACATTTATATAGGATTGTTGAAACTTGTCGATGATTAATTTTGATACAGATTTGGTAAAGCTTTCAATTTGAATCTAGTCGAGCTATACGTACGGTACTTGCAATCAAATAAAAAGCGAAGTCATCACTCGGGCAGGTGGTTGTAAACATTTTTATTGAAGCACATTTTATGCTAAATTGTCCTCCTCTATTATCAATATTTCTAATGGCGTTTCGGTTACAAGGGTTTGTTATAGGTACGTACTTCTGTATGTGTTAACAAAACTATTCAACATTACTTGCTTTCAGCCAAGAAAAATATAGCCTGCGGTGTTTACTTGTAAAATCCTCTTCCAGGTTACATAATCATAATTGATGTTGGACTTATAACCTGATGATCGTAAAATCTCAACAATATCGACGAGTGTACGTGGCTCAATATAACTTCATTCCATATCCGTCGAGATCGTTGTTGTGCTTGGAGCCACTAAAACAAGATGCAAATGCATTAAATTATCAGACTAGGATTGACAAATCTGACCAGCTTGTTTACTAAAGCGTGAAGTGCCTCCGGTTATTATGGCCTGTAACAGCAGTAAAATTAAACTTATATGCGAATTTAGTAGTTCCATAGTTTTGTGCATTGCAGTATGGTATAAACTCGGAGCATTTGCTTATGGTTATTTTCACTTCAAATGAAAATCCCGTAACTCACCCGAAAAGAACGATATATTGAAGCCTGCTCGATTCACTGATCCATCAGTCTTAAAATTAACCAGAACTTGATTGCTTGAAGCGTAAATGGAATTGTTTGCTGGCATGGATCCACAAAATCTGGCCAACATAGGGGATGCCGAGGTTGGTCCATCGTAGAATCGAAGGACGTCATATCCGCAGGATGATTGATTCTCCACCTAAATGCGTTTAAATCTGACGTTCAGATGGAAACCATTTTTTAATTTCTAATTGCAATATGATAATTAACTGTCCTTACGTCAAGAGAGTTTATACGTATAACAACTCGATAATTTGGAGGAGACGTGACGATTTTGTAAAAGCAGTTTAGGTTATGAGGGTAAAAGGCGAAGGGGTAACTAGGGCTAACTATGGTTCCTGACGATCCACCATATTCCAGCTGTCCTGCACAGGTGCCTGCGTGGTATACATGCATTTTAAATTAAAAATGTAGTGAATCGCAAAACATATTGCCAAAGAAAATCTATTTGTTGGACAACCAAAAGAAATCTTTTCGGAAATGACACACTTGCTTGTCAGTATATCTTTAAACTTACTTGCAGTAAAAGTCATGTTGAAACCACCACGTTGTCCATTTCCATCAGTGTGAAAGAAAACGAGAATCTTATTGGTTGAAGCGTGCACGTCGTCCACTACCCAAGATCCTGTTATCCGGGACAAACTTCCATTATTAGTGTCATTGTCGTTGAAAATGTCAATATAATCGTATACATTTTCTACCTGTAAATTCAATGTGATTGACGAATTCACGCATTAGATACATAGCCTTTTGTAACGCTACACGTGATTGTGATAAATTAGAGTTACTTACGTCTAAGTGATTCGTATGGATGGAAATGAAAGTTGCAGGCGGCCCTGTTATTAAGTAGTAACAATGCACGTTGTTTGGATAAAGTCCAGGATAGTTTGGACTGATTATATTTCCCCTAGTTCCGGAGAATACACCACAGGAGGCTAAGAATTAAAAGTTAAATAATGGCGGGTTAAAAAAACATGCAAAAACAGAGTTGCTGTATCGAAACCTCCTGTTGTTAGATTACAGACTTGTAAACAGTCTTTAAGAACGCGCGAGTATATTTTATAGTTTTCCAACTCTAGATCGAGCATAAAATGTAACAGGTTAAATACAATTGATCGCGTTAATATTTTCATAATTTTCATTATATTTTTATTCTTATAATTATCGTTAATGAACGTTTTATAAGCGTTCCACTTCATTTTAATTTTTAAATTTTTTGTGGACATTTCGTAATGAGCGGGTACAATATTTAAATGAATACTTGTTACCTTTCTTTTCGCATAAGGCATATAACATAAAATATTCCGCATACTTACTGGTATTGTATTCAGTTTCGATGGTTGTTCCTTTGGATGAAATATCTACGGTTTTCCCAATTGTAGTAGTTTCTGATGTAATTAACTCTGTCGTTGTTTCTGACGACATTTCCTCTGTCGTTGTTTCCGCTGTTGTTCCTTCCTGCGTAGTTGCCGCCGATGTATTCGTTGTTGAAGGGAACGACGCTGTAAGTTAATATTTTAAAAAAAATATCGGATGAACGACGAAATATAATAATGCGAGCTTAATTATAAAAGAGGAAATCTTTTAACTACAATCCTTCCTGAAAACGTAAACGCAAGCATCGCGTAAAAACTTGCAGCACGCCAGTTAATCATTTACCGTGATTTACGGTCTAAAATGAAATTAATACCGAATATCGTATTACAATATTTGGTAATCGTTCATAAATTAGAAATAGTATAGCATTCAATTCCTTTGTCCTAAACATTCATTCTGAGTTTTATTTGTTCGATAAACGCTATTTTTTAGAATTTCTCGACTCCTATTCGAGAATAGAATAGACCAAATGCCCAAGAGACATTTAAAATCAAAGATAAAAAAGTGTCCTATAACCTGGTAACCATTAAGTGTACATTCAAATTACTGTAAATATATCTTGAATAACTACACACGGCTGTGTTTGATCTTACTTGCTGTAAATGTCAGGTGGAAACCTGGACGTTGTAAGCTTACATCTGTGTGGAAGTAGACGAGAACGACATTGGTCGAACTGTGGACGTCATCGGTTACACCAGATCCTGTTATTCTTGCCAATTTAACATCATTGGTGCTCCGGCCGTTGAAAATGTCGATGTAATCGACTCTATTTTCCAGCTGTAAATTTGCATTATTATCTAGGTTAGTAAACCTTTTATACAAGGTGCTACGAGGTTATTACTTAAGTCTAATTCTTAACGTTTGTAGGAAGACATCATTATACATTCAGGGAGATGAATAAACTATAAAATTCAGCCATTGTGCATACTTACGTTGAAGAAGTTTACATGAATCGAAATGAAAGTGTCATTGGGACCTGTTATTGTGTAGTAGCAACTCAAATTGTTCTGATATGGATTAGGATAGTTGGGACTCGTCAGGTTTCCTCTAGTTCCGCTAATGTGCAGTGGACCGCAGTTATTTGGTAATGCTACAGACAATTGTTTTAAATAATGAAATTTAAAAATAATTGAAATTATTTGGAATGCGAAAGGATTTATGCATAAAACTTGGCTTATAGCAGTCTTGAAAAGTTTTTAATTTAACGTTGGTCCGCAATAATACTTACAAGAAGTGTAGGATATATTGAATCCTGCTCGATTTTCTACGCCATTCGTTTTGAAGTAAATCAGAACTTGATTGGTTGAGGCATAAAAAAGATTGTTTATTGGAGTGGAACCACACAAAGTAGCCAATATAGGGGAGAAAGTATTCGGGCCATCGTAGATACGCATGAAGTCCAAAAAACAACTGGGGTGACTTTCGATCTAAGCACGTTTAACCGAAATGATCATACAAAATAGAAGTAGAAAAAAAGGATAGACTCGATTATCTTATCACAAATATTAATATACTATGGGATTTACATCCAATGGGATTATCTACGAATACGATGTAATACTACGCAATGTACAAGCATGCATGTAGTGGCAATTGTTTTTCCAAAGGTGCACTGTACAATATTGCATGTATTTATTTGGTCGAGTATTTCTCGATGTTATTATACGATTAAAAATTACCTCTAAGGAATTTATACTGATCGCAACTGGAGTACTGGAAGGAGTAGTAGTGATTCTGTAATAACAGCTTAAGTTGTAAGGGTAGTTGGCGAAAGGATAGTTTGGACTAACTATCGTCCCAGACGTTCCACCATACTCTAACTGTCCTGCACAGGTGCCTAAATAAAAATTAAAAGAAATAATTACGAGTACCTTAACAAGGTGTCCTATAACCTGGTAACCATAAAGTGTATATTCAAATTATTGTAAATATCTTTGAATTACTATATCTGGCTGTGTTTGATCTTACTTGCTGTAAATGTCAGGTGAAAACCTGGACGTTGTAAGCTTACATCTGTGTGGAAATGGACAAGAACGATGTTGGTCGAACCGTGGACGTCATCGGTTACACCAGATCCTGTTATTCTTGCCAATTTAACATCATTGGTGCTTCGACCGTTGAAAATGTCGATGTAATCTACTATATTTTCCAGCTGTAAATTTGCATTATTATCTAGGTTAGTAAACCTTTTATACAAGGTACTACGAGGTTATTACCTATAAGTCTTCTTAACGTTTGTAGGAAGACATCATTTACATTGTTAGGGAGATGAATAAACTATAAAATTCAACCATTGTGTTACTTACGTTCAGGAAGTTTACATGAATCGAAATGAAAGTGTCATTGGGACCTGTTATTGTGTAGTAGCAATTCAACTTGTTCTCATATGGATTAGGATAGTTGGGACTCGTTAGGTTTCCACTAGTTCCACTAATGTCCAGTGGACCGCAGTTATCTGTTAAAAGAATAAGTTCAAGTTGTGCACCAAAACAAACTACATGAATGAAGTGCCGTGAATTATTCAATACGATGCGAGGAGATATACAAAGAATTTGAGTAATGTTTATAATTGTTTTATTTTTTGATTACTTAATGTGGATGTTTCTGTTGCCGTCGTTGATGGAGTGGTCGTTCCAAATGTAGTTGTTGATGACGTAATCCAATCATGCGTTGTTTCTGGTGTTGTGCCAGTTGTCGCTGTACAAAAAAAAAGCACAGCCCATATTTTCAGACAGTTTTTAAACGTTAATATAATGTCATAACTATAGCCACAGTTTCAACTTTATCATGACTTTTTCTCTATTTAGAAATTTTGACTAACTACATGTACCTTGAATATATAGCACGTTAAAACGGCTAAATTAATGCATTCATTTTGTGAACAAGTGTTGTTCAGCTTTTGTTGTCAAACTATAATTTGCACAAAGGTTTCGCTGTTGACAGCTCATGTATTTGAGTCAATTTTGCATTCGAGACCTCTCATATGTCGAGTGATAATCGACAGTAAGTTGGCAATACATTGGGCCATTGCATACATGCCCAAGTTTTAATATGGCCATAAATTACTTTTCACCCAGGGCAGTTTACAGGTTACATAAGATCAGACGTGCTTCAATGTTAAAAATATTACGTTGCTTATACTGGATTATTATTATTATTATTACTACAAATTCTACAATCGAAGCGAAAGCTATACTAGCTTGTTGCCGTTTAAAAACATTAAACTGGAAACACGACTTTGTCCAGTCT
>JAQGAO010008028.1:0-10735 GCA_034697705.1 Ommatoiulus sabulosus | reverse complement strand
AATAAATTCAAAATGTCATTCACTTTGTTTGCAATTCGCACAACAAATGTTTATGCTGAGATTCTTTTGTTATAATTAATGTGTTATTGATTTTAAGGCATACAGTATTTTGTATTCTGCTTTTTATGTTTACATCCTAAACTAAAATATAAAACCCTGACTTTAACTTATTTCCTGGTAATACATTTAAAAAATTAGTATATACATGTACATGCGTAATATGCTGAATAATTACAACAACGATTTAAGCCGAAAAATATACTTGTTATAGTCGCACTTTCATCAACTTTTTTAACATTACAAAATATATGTTAACTATAGCTAACTAACGGACAATGAACATATAATTCTCGAATGAAAACAATAATTCATCCATAATTTAAATTAATTTGATGTCGAATCTTCCATAGGACTCTAAATATATACAATATTAAGTTCTTGGAAACAGTGTGGTCAGAAAATAAAGGAAAACACGTTTCAATGTTCACATATTAGTGATAAAACTGCACCCTTAAGAGACAACGCTAAATTTCGTTGTCTCCTGAATTAAAATTAAATGCCACCAGGTCTGCTAAAAGTCCGAAAAGCTTCCAGGATACAGACACTCTGTCTGTATCTTGAATTGGTTGGAAACCTGAAGGAGGGCCAAGTAACCCATTTACCGACCCTCCACCTAAAAGTTAAGCTGTTATTTGAAAAAGAAGGTAATTTTCGACTTACCTGATTTCGGCCTGTTTGAGGTCAGGAGCGCCGTTACAGCAGGCGACTCCAAATTTGAATCTAAAAAACAAAATAATTAAATGTTCATTAGAAAATGTCTGGTAATAGCAAAATCCTACTATTGGCCAAAATGTAAGAAAGCAATTTTATTGGTTTGGATGGACATGTTCTCTCCAAAAAATATCCAAACCTGTAGTTTTAATACTCACAAATTTCGTGGACGTTACTCAGTCCCTAACGCGAGCACTTCCAGACAGGATCCGTCTGGAGTGCCATCATTTTTTGTATCTTAAATTTGAGTGAATTTTCGCGTTTTGTAATTTGATTGCGAGTGTTTATCGCGCATTTTGTAACTGTTTTAAACTACTTTAAAGTTTACCAAATAGATCGAGATTTCATCCACTGAATCTTTGATTGGTCTATTTCAAGTTTGCTTTTGCAGAATATTGTTTCGCGCACGCGTTTAAAAGTTACGCGCATCTGAAACTGGCATCTCGTGCTTTTTCGGACATCGGTATTGCAGGCAAGCACCGCTGCCCTATTTGGAAACTGCTGCGCACCGGCTCAGGCAAAAGCTCCCACTTGGAGGAGCTTGTGTGCTGCCCAAATAGCACCAAAACCCGTTGCTTTTCCTATACATGTATATGTATATAGGAATTCTTAGTTACTCGGTTACAACGGAAACTGAACCTTTCCAACATACACATATTAACGCAGCGTGCACGAAACGTCAGAGACTTTCGAGCAGACACCTATACAGGGTGTTCTCTCAATTGTTAACTTCGTTAACTGGCGCCCAACTCGTTTTTCATCGTAAGTCAAAGATACTACTGCAACAAACGAACTTTGCCATCTTTTGCAGTGGGGAATTGCAATGCACACTAAAAACTTGAAGTTCCAGCATCTCTGTTCTTCGACTTTGATTTGAAAAACTGTCTTATCATTCATTCAATTACTGTTTATAGCGAAATTATAACTTTTCCAAAGTTTTTTCCAGCAACAAATTGACTGAACTGACTTTGAAACTGTAACTCAGAGAGTTATGTGAATTTCTCTGAACTTTTGAGCAAACTACTACTGTTTCAAGTGCTCATGGCTTCTGCTGCAGGACCTTCGGTCCCAAATTCTGCGCATTCAAGTAATGCAAACGCAGAGATCATGAACAATCCTGAAGTTGAGACCTTCATCAAGTCAAACAAAGCTGTAGCTGACTATGTTTAGCATATGCAGCAGACTTACCAGGCTCAACTATCACAACACAGGGAGCAGCAGAATCACGAGTCTCGCAGGAGACAAGACATGCAGGTAGAACTCGACCATCAGGGACGATTGCTACAGGATTTGAGAACGCGTTCTTAACCTCAAATTGTCCCTGGACATGGGTCAAATAGACCCATGAATCCGAATGCAAGCCAAACGCTGAATTAACAATTCGACCACCAGGCTCCTTCAATAAAGCTCCAGGATCAAGCGTTTCAAAAGGAAGAGGCAATTATTTCATAGGACAAACGTCCAAGAAAAATTATTCTTCATATTCCTCCTACATGGGCTCACAAATGCAGAGCCCATATCTGAATTACATATTGCCACGGTGTTATGCGAATTCAGATCCACAGTTTCTGGGAGACCAGCAACAATGGTCACCTCATCAATCCATGGGTGGACAACAATTTTGTCCACCACAGCAACAAATGGGGGATACCAGCAGTATCCTCTCCAGCAGTCCATGAACGACCAGCAGCGATGGTTACCCATGGACTATGCTGAAAGAGTGTCCCGACTATTTGCCCCAATGGGCAAATTTTCAGGATCTAAAACAGAATTTAAGGGATGGATGGCTTCCATTAAAACAATGGTAGACAGTCACTATATCCCTGACCAACACATGCATAGCAACCTTATTACAGGCAGTATAAAGGTGGATGTCCATGAGAAAAAAATTGCCTGGTTGGAAAGATGCAGTTGCTGCTCTCCATCGTAGATATGGAGAGTTTGAGCAGATGCATCTGCTATGGACAAAGTTTATGTTCTCGGCACAAAGGTATGGGCAATCTATCCTTGATTATTGCCGCCTTAAGGTGGATGTCCACAAAGAGCGTGGCAAGCGAAGAGAAAGTAGGTTCCAAACTGCGCATTCTTTTTGATCGCCAAATAATGGCTTTGCACGTGAAGTAGTTCGAAAACCAAGAGCGTAAAGAGCACCACGTGCATGACGTGCGTGGTGCTCTTGGTAGATGTCCACCTTTATGTGCGACATGCTCAAACGGATGGTTCCAGAGTGTCCTGAAGAAATTGCGGTGCACTGCATATATGGTGAAATGCACCCAGATATTCAAACACTGCTGGAAAGAGAGGAAATCATTACTTTGGAATCCCTGACTGTTCGAGCATCTGTGCTCGAAAATCGCTTAATTGCAGGCAACAAGAGGCCGAGTTTTGACTCAGGCCATGGTATGGAAGAACATTCCAGACCAAAAATCCGTCCTTCCCGATCCCCTTAAAAGGATAGCAAGAAGGACAGTGGGCCAAAATTGCCGACTAAAGCCGAGCACAAACGTGAAAATTTACTCAAAAAGGGTGAACAACAGCATTCCAAATTTGGGGCTAAAGGAAATCCTAACAAGCCAAAGTTTGGAAAACATGGAAGAAAGCCCATTACTTTCCACAAACCCAAAGAACATTCAGGGGATTCGTCAAAAGAAAAAATCCTACTACTACTGAGGCTAAGGAAAAACCTCTAGAAAAACCAGGTCGCACATGTCAAACGTGCGACCTTAAATGTGGCTTTAAAAAAACCAAAAAAGTTAATGCTTTCTCAGTTTTACGCATTAATCAAGCTATAAACTCAGAGACTTTTGATGAGAACGATGAGGAATTGGTGTACAAAAAATGCACAACTAAATCATTCGGAGTCACAGCGTTGCTGGACAGCAGCTTCAATGTATCAGTGGGGGGCAGTGTTCTGTGTAAAAATCTAAAAGACATTGGATTCCCTTTGGTCGAAGGAATTCAAACCATTCAGTTGGCAGACCAGAAGCCTGTTCAAATGAGAACATTTCAGGCTAAAATCGAGATTCAACTGAAGGACAGATTTTACATGATGCCTTTTTTGCTAATCCCTGGATTTACCACTGCACATGTAATTTTGGGAATCGATTTCCTAAGACAAGCTCATATATGTATCAACTTCTATCTCAAAAATTGGTCATTTTTCGAAGACGGCACTGAGAATAGTTCATGCCCCAGCAAGGAGTGGAAATCCCTACAATCTTGCTGCATCCTGACGAAGAAAAACACTTGTCACAAACTGAACGTGACCAAGTGAATCAACTGTTACAGCAGTATAACAAAGCTTTTGATGAGCCCAGTGGTCCTGCTAGAGTCGGGGCTCAGGTTGTAAAAATACAACCAGGAGCCAAACCATGTTATACGCATCCATACAATTTGCCTCACGTTCTCAAGGCACAATTGGAAGAAAAACTAAAAATGATGCGGCAGAAGGGATATCTGGAAAATTGAATTTCAGAATGGGCAGCTCCTTCATTTTTAGTGGCAAAACATGACGGGTCTCAGGACATGCGTATGGTCACAAATTTCAGATCTGTAAATCGCGTGACAATCCCCGACCCATACCTACTGCTAAGAATTGACAATATTCTTGCAGAGATCAAAGGAAAACAGCACATATCTACCTTTGATCTCACAAACTGTTATTAGCAGATCCCTATTTCTGAGGAATGCAAACAGTTTTTCTCCACATCAACCCCTTTGGGAACCTGTGTTACACCAGGATGCCCATAGACTGTTAACGGATGGTTGACAAAATGATGTCAAAACTGCAAAATGTTTTGAATCGAATTTATGAGAAAGATTTGATTTCATTTAATTCTCCAAACATCTCAGTGACTTGGAACAAATCTTCAAGTTAATTATATTATACAATTTCTCCTTCAAGCGCCACATTTTTTAAAAATAAGGTACAGTTTTTGGGACACCAGATTTCAGAGGACCATGTACGTCTAATCAAAGAAAAGGTCCAGGCCATTCTCAACCTAAAACATCCCAAAAACGTGACTGCGGTTAAGTGGTTTGTATCAGCGTGCAGATGGTTTGGGAAATTTATTCCTAAACTTTCTAATATTGCGGCTCCACCTTTCGCACTATTAAAAAATGGTGTGACATTTAATTTTGATGAGAAATGCTGCAAGGCATTCGATGACTTAAAATCAAAACCCTGCAACGCTTCAAATTTTGCCCAGCCAGATTTTAAGAAGTTTTTTGCTCTACGCTGACGCAAGTGATGTGGGCATTGGTGTCGCATTAATGTAAGAACAGGTAGATTAAAATAAAAAACATTGCATAGCATAGAATATGCTTCGAAACTACTCAATCCAGCACAGAGAAATTACTCTGTTACAGGGATCTCTGAGAAGCTCTGGCTGTGATTTGGGCAATCACCAAATTCAGGAATTACATTGAAGGCATGCCGTTTGTGGACCATACGGACCAAAGACCCATGAGATGGTTTATTACCATCAACAATCCTCAAGGAAGATTGGCATGCTGGGCACTAAAAGTCCAGCAGTATATATTCGATGTCAAATTTATACCTGGAAAAGCCAATTCAGTTGCTGATTAGCTGTCCCGACCGTTCAAGGAATAAAAAGATCCAGTGGTTGTGATACACAAGATAATCTCACAACCTCAACCACTGTCTAAAGAACAACTTGCCAAACAGCAACGAGAGGACAGTGGAGAACAACTAGGCACTAGAGGACGACTCAGACAACAACTACGCTAAAGCCACAACACTCCTGAATAGGGGATATATTGTGCTGGATAACGTCCTTTACAGATATCTAGCACATATTGAATCTGACAAGCCCAGAATAATAATTCAAGATTTTCTGAAACATGTAATTCTGAGCTCTAATCACAATTCACCTTACGCAGGACATCAAAGTGTAGCAGGGATGCACGCCCGAATATCTGAGATGTACTATTAGAAGGGTCTGAAAAAGGACATTTTCAAGTACAATTCAGAGTGCATTGAATGTGCCAAATTCAAGGCGTCATCTGAACTGAACTGAACTGAACTGAACTGAAATTGTAGCCTATTCTTTGAAACGGATCCCCCCAGAGGGGGCGCTACTGTGCAGAGCAATGTCTACACCAACCACTCACTGCTGCTCGAAAAGCGCAGCCTATTACCTTTCTATGACACCTCCTTCCCCTTCGGTACCTTCTCTTACAAGTTCTGTTTTAGGGCCCACCATTTACCCAACAATCTCTTTGCCGCCTGAATGGAACCGTCTCGCCCCGAGCCACCTGTTGTCAATCCTAACCATTCATGTACAGATGCATTTTCCATTCCTGACCGAACCCCCTCCAGAGCCGAACATGCACAAAACACATGCTCAATATCCTCAGCACTGTTGAGGCACAGATCACACATCTCTGCAGTATCTCTAAATTTTGCCAGGCACTTATTAGTTTCCAATAACCCTGCCCTAGCCCGAAACAGAAGAGCACTGGTGTAGGAGTTATCATATATCTCCTCCCGGCCAATCCCACTTTTGCTGCTGTAAATTTTCAAAGTATTTTTCTTGGCCATGCTCTTTTTCCAAAGTTCCGTCTCTCATTTTGAAATTAAACGTTTTACACAGGTGTCAGATCTAGCCCATGGCCCTTTCTTAAAGACATCCAAGCCTAATCTGGCACCATACCTTTTCACACTCCGCAGCCATTGCGTCACCCATCCTTGACCCCTTAAGAGCTCATAGACCTGCCTTGCTGGATAGGACTTCTCCAGAGTCCATAGCCTATGTTAATAGGTCAGTTTGCTTGCCATCTCTCGTGATTCAAAGCTAGACCATCCCATGTCTCCCTGCAAGGCCTCCACTGCTGTAAACCTATTGGCACCCAATGCTGCCCTAGCTTGTTTTCTTTGCTAGATTTCCAGCTCATTGTTCAACTCAATAGAGTAGCAGAGCGTGTCATTTGCATATGTCAATGCCGGAACTGCAATCCTCTTCCAAGCTCCCCGAATAATCTCATACTTGCTAAAGGATTAAAATGCCAAACGACATAGCAGGCCCGCCACCCTGCGGCCTTTTAAACGTATTTTATCCTCCATATTAGCAAGATATTTTGTTTCATTGCTCGAAAGTACCCCTAAGTATACATACTGTGTGACCTGATGAACATCCTGACCATTAAGTGTCCATTTGATAGTATACGGGATAACTGTACCGCCTTCCACTACTAGAACCCTAGATTTGTCACTGCCATATTCGAGTCCATAGTCCGTTCCATATTCCCCTGCTCCATCCCAGTAACACCAGGCTGTAATAACCAGTCTCCCATCTAGGGCCAGATTTGAGACATTAAGCATTGATCTGGTGGGTCCCCTGTCAATCACAGCTTCTGGTTCCACTTATGTCTTATCCATTGAGGGTATCACGTCTGGATACGTAGAATTCTTTCCACTAACAGATGCTAAATCTGATACAATTTCATGAACTCTGATAGATGAAGTTTTTCTCAGGTTTGACACTCCAAAATTCATTCGCAGCAATAATGGGCCGCAATTCTTGTCGGCCATTATGCAGCAAACTGCACAAATTTTTGGATTTTGTGTACAAAATATTGCAAACTTCCATCCTCAAGCAAATCCGGTGGAAAAGAAACACTGGGACTTGAAGACGGAGCTGGCAATATGTTTGCATGAGCATCCCATGCCATGGGATGAAGCCTTGCCCTCCATCAGATGGGCAATAAACATTGCCGTCTCAAAAAACTTGGGACATTCTCCATTTTTCGTCACATTCTTGAGAAAACCTTGTTTACCACAGAATTGTTTCGGTTAACTTCAGCCAATATTGCCATGATTCTGTGTTCTCCAAAACAACATTGACTGAAATTCTACAGCATACTTCTGCCACATTGTTAGAAGTTATGGACAGATTCGAGTTTGCTCAGGATACCAGACGTGAAAACCACAGCGAGAATGCCAATAACACGCCATTTAAATTAGGGGACGTGATTTTCGTTAAAACCAATTTAAACAACAATGCTGAGAAAGGTTTTTGTGCTAAATTTGCACCTAAACGTGATGATCCATACACTATTTCTAGGGTTGTTAGCCCCAACAGCTATGAGATTTCTGCTGATTCTCGTAGCCTTACTTTGGGCATTTATAATGCGAAGGATTTGTTTTTATTTCATAACCCTGAAAATAAAAACAATGTGGATGTCATTCCTATCCTATAAACCAAAAAACGAGGTCGGCCTGCCAAAGACAAGACAAAACAGCTAATTTCAGTCCCTATCCCCAATGTGACCGAAAGATCAAAGGCTGTTTCACTACCTAAAAAGAAGACAATGGTGGAAAAAGCGTCTGCACCCTCTAGCCAGTTACCCAGTTACCTGGACCAGTTGAACCATCTAAAGGTAGAAAATACACTACTTCAAATGGAAAAATTCATCTCTATATACTCGGCAGAGATCTGCTGCGAATTTTACCATTCCTGGAAAAATTATGCTTTGCAGCAGGGATTTTTGGATCCCATTGAAATAGCTGAATTCTGCCAGAAACTAACACTGGAAAATTTTGACCAATGACATGGCCTAGATAGCTATTTCCCTGGAAAAGAAAACTCTGCATGGACAACGATTTTTAAAGTCACCAAAGCAGCAAACTGGTTCCACTTTGGGAACCTCAGACCTCACCGAATTCCCAAATTTCCGGATTCTTTGGCACCGGATATGGAGAACAGAGGAGATTTGGAGACTAGCCAATCACTCCTTGCCAAATATGTAAGGGCGAGCAGTCTCCAACCCACTATAAAACATCCAGACGCTGTAAAAATCAGCACCATGTTTTGTTCTACAGTCGGTTGTAAGAGTTTTCCCACAGTTCTCTCCTCGTGTCTAGCAGCACACTGCCTAACAAAGCCAAAGAAAACTTCGAAATCCGAAAATTCTAAATTAAATTCAGTTAATCTTGCTATTTTCAAGCAAATTTCGATCTCTCTTAAGCAGGAATCCGAGATCTCTTCATCCAATTCAGAACGACGAGAAAGATCTTTAACACCTGAAGCTGAAAGTTGGCCAGGAGAGGCTCCTCAAGCTCGTCGTTTTCCATGCCTGTCTAAGGCCTAGGCTCGGACCTATCCCGATCAACTTGGAGCTGTTGACCATTCTGGCACAGCAAGGTTATGCTGAGCTGGCAAGGCAGGTAGCAGAACACCACCGCATCATGACTGAAAAATATGAGCGAATTCATCAATAGGAGGCAGAAGTCGTTGAATTTAAAGAAGAAAGGGACGACCTTGCTTCCAGATTTAATGCCCTGCTGACTAATGTCTCGTCAGCATTCTCATGGACCAGAACTACTGCATCGTCCGAGGATCAAAAACCAAGGCACACAGCAGAGGCGCAGTTTCGAGGATTTGACAACGACAATTGCCGCTGCTCGGCCAGGTCCCAAGACCCGGCACTTTCGAGCCCGAATGACGTTCCCACGTTCAGTCGAGGCCACCCAAGTTCAGCCAAAGGACCCACAACTCGGGATGCAAGCACCAGAGGGGCCAATACAGCCTTTAGCTCACATGGACATCGCAAATATCCAAGCACTCTGAATAAGGGCATCTGAAAATCATGTATTTGCATGTTCTGTGGTGAATTCTAAAATTTCATTTATTTTGCCCCACTGTAAAATTTTGTTCACATTCACTGTTGCACGAATTTTTATTTTCCCACCTACTTTCTCTTTCTCTCAGATTTTTGCAAACATGCTGTTTGTAAAAATCTCGGGGAATTTTCAGAGAAAACGCCGAATTCCGTTGTCTCCAGAATTAAAATTAAATGCCAGTAATTCTGCTAAAAGTCCAAAAAGCTTCCAGGATACAGACACTCTGTCTGTATCTTGAATAGGTTGGAAACCTGAAGGAGAGCCAAGTAACCCATTAACTTACCCTCCACCTAAAAGTTAAGCTGGGAATTGAAAAATAAAATAATTTTCGCCTTACCTGATTTCGGCCTGTTTGAAGTCAGGAGCGCCGTTTCAGCAGGCGACTCTAAATTTGAATCTAAAAAACAAAATAATTAAATGTTTATTAGAAAATGTATAACAATAGCCTGCTATTGGCTTAAATGTATAAAAGCAATTTCATTGGTTTGGATGGACACGTTCTCTCCAAAAAATATCCAAACCTGGAGTATTTAAACCCACGAATTTTGTAGACGTTACTCAATCCCTAACATGAGCACTTCCAGACAGGATCCGTCTGAAGTGCCATGATTTTTTGTATCTTCAATTTGATTGCATTTTCGCGTTTTGTAATTTCATTGCAAGTGTTTATTGCGCATTTTGTAACTGTTTTAAATTACTTCAGAGTTCACTGAAAAAATAGAGATTTAATTCACTGAATCTTTGTTTGGTCTATTTCAAGATCACGTTTGGAGAATATTGTTTTGCGCACACGTTCAAAAGTTACGCGCATCCGAAAACGGCATCTCGTGCTTTTTCGGACATCGGTATTGCAGGCAAGCATCGCGGCCCCTTTTGAAAACTGCAGCGCATCGCCTCAGGCAGAAGCTTCCCCTTGGAGGAGCTTGTGTGCTGGCCGCATAGCACCAAAACACATTGCTTTCCTATACAGGGTGATTGCTAATGTCAAGTCCCAAAGAAAAAAAATATATCTTTAAAATAGCAACAGATACCAAGATAATTCTTTCAAGTAACTTTAAGAGTTCTCCATGAACTATCCGGAAACCATATTCGCTGCGACCTTGAATGTCACGTTCAAGGTCATACATGTGCTAGGTCTGCGGATTTTGCAGAGAAGTCAGAAACCGCTGCAGATACGTTAAAACTTCATACATACTTAGGCTGCACTGCATGACACCAAAGCTTTGTGGGCTGAATGCAATACGACCTCAAACCTGTTAAATTGTTGATCATAACTGTGTGCTAAGGCAATTTTATTTCATTTGAGGATGTCAAAGTTTA